>CAKNYM010049230.1:36672-69808 GCA_932195095.1 Andricus curvator | reverse complement strand
AATTGGGGTTGCCATTTGAAATTACAAAGTTACCCCCACCCCTGCCTTCTGTGGGGGTGGGGGTGGGGTAAATTTAAGCAAATCTTTTTTCCCCCTCGAAAATAAAAAGTTTTTATTCCAGACATTTTTTCCGTAGGATGCGTATTTTTTGAGATATTTCGTTGTCTCAAGTTAAAAAAACACCCTGTATATGCCCTGATTCTATGAAAACTTAAAATTTCTGGGATTAGTTAAAGAGGTTCATCAATCAATTAAATTTTCAGGAATAAAAGTTCAAATCCTTCATATGAAAAAAGGTAAACTCCATCTTGTGTAAGATTGTGGTATAGTAGGAATCGTTATGTAATTGAAAATTGGATATGATTTGTATAATAAAAGTTTATTTATATTTAAAATACGTCCATTCCAATTTCATAATTTTCAAAATGTTTCCGATGTTGTGAGATAATTATCTAAATTCAAGCTTCAAAATTATATGTAAATATGTTTTAAAATGTATGGAATTAGTTTAAAAGATTATAAATAATTTAAATTTTTAGAAAAATATAAGATACAAATTATTTTGATGTTTCAATGCAAATAATATTGTTGGTTGATTTTTATGTTATGAACTGATGAATTAACTATTATTAACTATTGACTGATTAATTTTTTTCAAAAAATGTAATTACATAAAGATTGAATTTGAATTGTTTTCAATTAAGTCACATAAACTTATTATTTACATGAAGATTATGTGATATAATATTGGCTGCTATTTTTATGATAAAAATTTATTTTTCCTTTAAGATATCGCCATTACAATTATATAATTTCTTTAAATGCTTATATATTTCAATTTGTCCTGGTATTACTTTGAAAGGTTATTAATAATTGAAATTTTGAGATAAATATTAAATACAATTTATTCTAATATTTCAATGAAAATAATTATTAAATGCTTTCTATGTTCTGAACTCATTAATTAAATATTAACTGATTGTGTTAAAAATCACATTTTCTGGAATTAGTTAAAAGATGATTATTAAATTAAATTTAATAAAAGAAAAGTCCAAATTTTAAAAATATATATATGAAGTGAAAATTATTTGAAAGTTTCAATGAAATTAACTTTTTCATGCTCTTTATGTTGTGAACTGATTAATTAAGAATTAGCTGATCAATTTTGTTCACAATATCAAATTACATAAAGATTGAAATTTAATATTCTTTAATTAAGTGACATAAATTGATTATTTACTTTGAGATTATGTAATTGAATATTCGCTATAATTTGTATAATAAAAGTTGATTTATATTTAAAATAGCCCTATTCCAGTTACATAAATGTCCAATTGTTTCTGAGGTTGCGAAATGAGTATCTGAATCCAATATTCAAAATTATATGTACATATGCTTTCATTTTTCGTGGAATTAGTTTAAAAGGTTATTAATAATTCAAATTTTCATAACAATATAAAGTAAAAATTATTTGAATGTTTTAATGGAAATAATTATTTGATACATTCCATGTTCTAAACTGATTAATTAATTATTAGCTGATTAATTTTTTTCACAATATTGAATTACATGAAGATTGAATTTTAATTAATTTTAATTAGGTAGCATAAATAGATTATCCACTTCAATTTTATGTAATTGAGTATTGGCTATAATTTTTATGATAAAAGTTTTTTTTTAATACCTTCATTATAATTATGATTTTTTTAAAATGTTTGCGATGGTCTGAATTCAATTTTGAAAATTATATGTAAATACGTCTTGATTTTTTATAAGATTTGTATAAAAGATTATTAATAATTTAAATTATAAGTAATGCAATTAAAAATTTTAAATATATGAATTAAAAATTAATTTAATATTTAAATAAAAATATTTGTGTAATGTTTTTTATGTTTTGAAATGAATGATTTTATTGATTCTATTAGAACTTACATTTTCTGGAATTTTTTCAAAAGCTTATATTAAATCAAAATATTCAGAAATGAAAGTTAAAATTTAAAAAAAAATATAAAGTAAAAATAATTTGATTGTTTCCATGAAATTAATTTCTCGAGGGTTTTTATGTTGTGAGCTGTTTAATTAATTATTAGCTGACTAACTTTAACCACAATGTTGAATTACATAAAGATTAAATTTAAATTATTTTAAATTCAGAAACATAAATTGATCATTTACTTTCAGGTTATGTAATTGAATAATGGATATAACTTGCATAATAAAACTTTATTCAAATTCGAAATACGACTAATTACCTTATATTCCAAATGATTCTGATGTTGTGTAACGAGTGTCTGCAATTCAATTTTCAAAATTATATGTGAATATGTTTTTATTTTTCCTGAAATTAGTATGGAAGGTTACTAATATATTAAATTTTCAGAAATAATAATGAATTTTTTTTTTAAATGTAGAATAAAAATTATTCCAATGTTTGAATGAAAATTATAGTTAGATGTTTTTCATGTTATAAACAGATATATTAATTATTAGCTGACTATTTTTTTCAACAATTTTAAATTACATGATGATTGAATTTTAATTGCTTTTTATTAGGTAACATAAACTGATTATTGGCTTCCGTTTCCGGTACCTGTCGTGAGAGAACTCTTTAGTTTCAAGTGTTGTTTTTTTGGCTTTGGTGAAGAGAATAAGCGTGTATGGATGCAGAAAGGGCAGTGAGTGCGGAGGTCAGTTGTAAAGGAAGAAGGGTGAGTGAAGGCAAAGGTGTAAAGGGTGAAAGTAAGTTGGGTGAAGTGGAAATTGGAGCGTGTGAAATTTTTGAGTTTAGGAGCAGTGAAATTGTTGCTGGGCAAGGGAGACAAGAGGAAGGTGAGTAAAAAGCGGGAAACGTCGTGGATCACTGGGTAGGGTATGATGCCGACTGCATGAAGTCCACAAACGGGCGACAGTCACTGGACGATTGCACAGAACAACAGGCAGCCGAAATAAGAGATGACGATGTTGTGAGCGCGGTTAGTGGGGAGAAGGGGAAAGATGACAGTAGCGGTGAGGAGACATCAGAGACGTCGACCAGGGAGGGGAAGGCATTGTAACAGAATTGTTACCATAACGCGGGACTCGACACGGTCCTGCACGAAAGGGTTGCCGGGCCGCGTACGACACGGAACGGAATTCCTCGAGGGGACCCGAAGTCTCGAGCAACAGCACAGCAGTTGCTCAGTCTCTGTTCGTTCGGCTCGTCGTCGACTAGTTTGCCTCACGGCTACCGTGTAATTTTCCCCGCGTGTGAAACACTAGCCCTGTTCACCATCGCTCTCGATCCGTCTTCGATCTGTTCACCATAGCACGCAACCAGTCTCCGGAGAATGAATCTCCACCACTCTTTCGACGGCCCTTTTCAGGACGGTCCTGCCGTCGACGCAATCATATTTGCGATTGCCAGCTCTCCGTCAAGGACTGGCGTTCTCCAAAGTGTAAGTGGCAATAAAGGTTCGTTATTTAAATGCCGACTTTCTTTAATGTGTTAACCCTTTTTCTCGGCGTCCTGATCGCACTTTCCCTCCGTGGTAGGCAGTCCCGCCATACCTTGCGCCCAACGAAAAAACACACCTTTTATCCTTAAAATCAAAAACCTGCTGATAAATTAGGATACACCTACAAAGTTAACAATTAAACAACATTTCTTACTCGCACTCCAACTTGCTACTGATCCATCTGCCTTGATTATGTTGATAACATCACCATTTTATACTGATGATTTTGTATGGATGATTTTATATTGTTGATTTTATTTGTTTGCCATGCCAAAATTCGCAAATGTACTAGAAAAGCTCCGCTCAGAAAATTCGCGAAATCGGTCAAAGTTTTTAGGGAAGGAAACTAGTATCAGGGATTCGTTCCGAATTAGAAAATTCGGAAATTTTGATAAAAATTGTCTAAACTTAAAATTTTGTGTTTCGGCATGTTCAAATATTGAAACCGAAAACGGATAATTCGGAAAAATAATATATTTTTGGAAAGTTAGAACTATCTTTCAGAAATTATGATCATATTGTTTCAAATATAATGAAAAAGGAAACCTAAAATGGAAAATATAGTTCATTTGGATTTAGATCAAATATTTCAAACGGCCGGACCAAACAAATTTTTCGTGCGCGCAAACAAGCTCGCACGTGCACCGAGCATCCTTACGAATACCGCGCCAAGGTCACGCGACTTATCTCCCAAACAAAAGGTCTTACGAAGAAAATAAGCATATTTTCTAACTCTGCGACAATTTAATATCTAATTAAAATCTTGATTGAAATATTCCGAAATAAATCTAAATATCCTTATCGAAATTGAAATAAAATGTAGAAACCCATTATAGGAATTTAGTATAGGGTGTCCTTTCCGTACTATTACAAACTCAATTTTAAAATAAATGAAATTGAGATCAGGGAAAATTAAAATCACAATGCCGAAACCTATAGTCATGGAAAACGATCATGATAACCTAGATTTTGAAGTTGCCGCTGCACTTCAAATCCAAAATATTAATTCGGATAAGGTCACAACCAGACCAATAATCGAAATTATGGTCCCAACTCCACCCAAAAACATGGGCGCTATCCCCAAAACAATGAATAGATCGATAGGTCGCAGTGGGGGTTTCGCGAGAAAAAACATGGAAACTCCAAAGAATAAAAATAGATCAGAAAGAGATAGATTGACTCGAACAACATATACTGAACGAACTCAAACTCAAAATAACCAACACTCACTCCATGACCTTACTCAAAACCCTAACAAAACTTTCAATCGAGAAACCAATACCTTCTATTGGGATAACGAAAAGTTACTTGAAATAGGCGCGCCAGGCTCAATAAACAATCCCAGACAAACCAACAACAAACTGAGTTGAGTGAAACCACGACTCGAAACTGTAACGCAGGCCTCGGACACAAGCGTTGTGCCGCGTATCAGAGACACTAAAGGAGCTCTCTCTCTCTCTTTTCTTTGGATTTTTTTGACAAGAATTATTTTTAATTGATAAGGGACGAGTTTCCAAGTATTTTGTAAAAAAATTTAAATTATTCAAACAATTATTATTTGTTTATTATTTGTTTATTATTTAAACAATTTCCATTTGTTTGAACAATCTTTCGTCCTCAAATTGTAACAAGTTATTATTCTCTGGAATTTATATCTTGAAAATAATAATTTTCCACGACTTACAGAGAAAAATATATTTTTTAAACGAATAATAATTGTTTACAAAATTGTAAATCGTTTACAAACAGGAGGAAAATATACTGTATCTAATTTGAAAAAAAAGAAACAATTTTTAATATTTTTCTTATAATTTTTTAGTACTTACATGTGTAATAATAATGATAAGTGTCATAATAATTTATTTTTCATAATGAAATTTCAATTTTTATTATTCTTCTTCATGAAATATAATTAGCCTATTTCTAAATGTAGATGTGTAATATAAGTGCGACACAATGTGTTCTTTCAGAGTACTCATATCGGTCCGCATCGGTATTTTATAAACAAAGCTTGACTAAGCAGACCTGGAAGAGACTGCGTTTTAAGATCTAAAATAGTTTGAACAATCAATCAAGAAATTTGTGAGTGTTCAAAATTATATCATTTTCAAACAATTTTAACTTAAAAACAGTACAATTTAGTGATTATAAGTTGTTTCTTGAAAAATCTAAATTGAAAAATGTCATTTACAGTTTAAAAATTAAAAAAAATGAAACAATGCAAATTTTAAAGTTTACATTCAGCACCCTGAAATTCGAACGATTCAAGGTTTATTTTATTTTAAATAATTCAATTTTATTTAGTTTATTTTTGAATATTTGATTTATAATTTCTTATTTTAAATAAACAGTCAAATATTGTTAAATATTGAAACAAAAATTTTTGATTTAGAAATTTTGAATCTGTATGCTTAAAAAATGGAGTATTTTAGGATGCAATAATATTTGAATAGAATTTGAAATTGAATAAAAACATTTGGAAACTCGTCATTTATCGATTAAAAATAATTCATGTTGAAAAAACACAAGAAATACCGTTTGTAGTATGAATTCATTAGAAAACTGCTATTTTGCATTTTTTCGGTTTCTTTTTCATTCTATTTTGAGAATTCCCTCCATGTATTTAAAGTCTAACAGGAGGAAAATATGCTGTGTCTAATTTGAAAAACAGAAACAATTTTCAATATTTTTCTTATAATTTTTGACTACTCAGATGTGTAATAATAATGATAAGTGTCATAATAATGAATTTTCCATAATGAAATTTCAAGTTTTATTATTCTTCTTCATGAAGTGAAAATTTGAAAGATTTCAATTTCAGTTAACGTTTACCAAAAATGTTTACACATAAATCTGTCTTGGGTCGTAGTTTAGGACGCACGTGATGTTTTTTTAGAGAAAGGGAAGAAAGGGCAAATAATTTAAAACTTAGATTAAACCCGTCAGCTCATAGTCCTTTTTGAAAACGAAAGAGAAAATATAGAACCTAGTTACAGTAAAAATAAAAGCGCATCTCTTAATAGACAGTCGGTACAATTCAATTTTAAACATAATTTACAAGAACCCCGTCAACTTTCCCACAACAATATCGAGAACCGTAGTAGAACAAGAATCAATCATTTAAAATTACAAAACTCCGATGACAGCGAACCTTTAGAGGACAGAAACAAATCAAATCAAAACAGAACATTTAGACTCTCAACAATAAATGACAGATCAAACAAACGTTCACGAATACATACTAATAACTCAGACTCAGATTACGAATTTAATAATCACATAAATAATGAAACGATTCCAGCTACGTATTTTCCTTTCGGCATGATACAAACGCCTTTTCAAATTATGAGCAATTGGCCAATTAAATTTCGGAACAATAAAGACGATAGTCCCGCGCATTTCCTTGAAGAGCTAACAAGATTTAAAAGTGGATATAAAATAAATGATCGGGATATCTTAGAAAATCTAGACGCATTATTAACCGAAGATGCCTATATCGATGAAAGGTTTTCAGAGGAAATTAGACAGAACATTAAATTCTGCAATAACAAACGGACACAAGACATACACTCTTATCTGACGAAAATTAGAAAATTATTCACAAAATTGTACCCTAAAAAAGTCGCGAATGGAAATTGCGTAGAGCTTACGAGAACCTTAGAATAGAATATAAAATGTATATAAAAAGAAACGATTTAGAAAATTTTGAAGACTTAGAAGACTTAGGTAAGGAATGGGAAACTGAGCTAGCCAAATCCAAAATTCGAGGGAAAGTTTTACAGATTACAGAACCTCAAATTGATGATAAAAACGAACAAAAGCGTAATAATGGTAACGGGGATAAAAATAATTCGGAGAATAATAAAGATTTAAGGGAAAATAAAAACAACCAAAAGGATAAACAAACGAAAACCAAAGTCAAAATAACCAGGGTAAAAAACCATACAAAAATCGATTCCAATTTTCACCATTTGGATTTCCATTTCTACCTTTTCCAAATCAATGCCAACAAAATTTCAGACCTAACTTCAGACCCAGATTCCCACCTGGTTTCCAACCAAATTATCAACCTAGATTCCAGAACAATAGACAAAGATATCCATCCTACCCCTAAAATCAAATGTTACCAATGTTTAATCAAATGACGTTAGATTCAAATCAAGGTCAAAGTAACGCAATGAACGAATTCCCAACAGAAAAAGTGGAAAACAGTTCAGGAAGTAATAACAAAGATAATAAACAAAATTCCCAGAAACCAAATTACGGAAACAGAAACCAAAAACGTGATAATAATTCTAATAAAGATTCCCAAGATAAAATAAATTCCGATCAAAACAAAAATCAAAATTTAAATCCGCGCACAAACATTACAACAAACAATAGTAATTGTTATCACTGCGGTTTAACGGGTCATTTTAAGAGAGAATGCCCATATTACACATACAACCAGGGAAACTGGAGGGGCAGGTATTAGAATTAAAATTATTACAAACTAATACCGAAACGCCAGAATATTTAAATTCGGATAAGGACGAGGCGACAGAAACGCGTTTTCACTTAATGACAAAATTCGAAAATAATTTGTTTCGAATTTTAGTAGACACGGGTGCCACACATTCCTACGTGGGCAACGAATTATTGGAAGAAATAAAAAATTCCAAAATTTCAATTCTCAAACCAGTTTCACGCAAATTAATGGTCGCAAACGGAGAAACTGTAGATATAATGGGACAAGCAGTAATCCCAATTATAATCGGGAATAAAATAAAACACGTCATGTTCAGACTAGTCCCAAAACTGAAATCCGTAGGCATTTTAGGTACAGACATGTTAAAAGCTCTACGGATGACCCTAGATTACGACTCAGAGACCTGGTGGTTACCAGGGAGTCCCGCCACCCACTATCCTATGGAAGCATACCCTACATCACTCTCCACCCCAATAACCAAAACTAAACCTGACAGGACAGTAAAAGTTGATAAAGAAGTTAAAAACGAGAAAATTAGAAATAAACCAGGGATTAAAGAAAAAAAATAGGACAATAGAGACTAAACCGAAAATCGGAGGTAAAATTAATTAAAAAAGTACCAGAGAGCTTAACAAAAATAGTCCAAAGTTAGAAAATAGTGAAATTCCCATAGAACCCGTCAATGCTAACCAATCCCAAAAAACCAAAAACGCCAAAATCCCTGTAACAAATCCTACTAAGGATATCCCAAACCTAATGAGCATTCTAACGAGCAACAAATTCCAACCCCTAGAGAGCATCCCCACCCCAGACACTAGCGACGACTCAAGCACTCAAGACTCAGATACATTAGGCAAACCAAGAATCAAAAGGAATAATAAGAAAAATAACTCGGGAAAAATATTTTATGATAAAAAATACGAAGAAAAATATAAGGATAGTGACAGTAACCTTTGGAAAAATAAAAAAGTTACTGATCAAAATAAAATAGGAAAGGAATCTCAAAAAGCAAATGAGATAAGGGAAATAGAAAATAAAAACCAATGGATTAATTTTAAAAACAAAGCAATAAGATTGCATAATATTTCGGACAGTTTAGGAAAAATTGACGAACAAAACAATAGTTCGCCAGAAATTTGCGAAGGTATTGTTGAGCTTAACGAAAGCCAACAATCACAACTAGAACAACTTTTAGAAAAAAAAATAAAAATACACGAAGGAAAAGAACATAGGGCAACCCATTTAACGAAACATAAAATTGATGTGCAGGGCCATGATCCCATAAAACAGCGATACTATCACGTAAGCCCTAAAATCAAAGAAATAATTTACCAAACAGTTGATAAATTATTAGAGCAGGATATAATAGAGCCCTCCTGTTCCGATTGGTCTAACTCTATAGTTATGATAAAAAAACCAGGGAAAGACTATAGATTCTGTTTAGATTTCAGAAAGGTTAACAATATTACACAAAAAGACCTCTACCCAATCCCACTCATGACAGAAATATTAGACACGTTAAGATCAGCAAAATTTATTTCGAAAATTGATTTAAAGTTAGCTTACTTACAAATACCTTTAGAATAAAATTCAAAACCAATCACAGCATTCACAGTTCCTGGAAAGGGCATGTATGAATTTAAAAGGATGCCCTTTGGTCTAACCAATGCTCCACTCACTTTCCAGAGACTGATGGATAAAATCATCGCTCCAGATTTAAAGCCAAACGTTTTTTGTTATTTAGATGATATTTTAATAGTAATACAACATTTTGACGATCATTTGAAATATTTAAATATCGTATTAGACGAAATAAACGAAGCAAATTTAACGATCAGTCCGGACAAATGTGAATTCGGCTGCTCAGAAATCAAATACCTTGGTTTTAAAGTTAACGACAAAGGACTCCAAATAGATGACGAAAAAATCCAACCAATCATAGAATTCCCCAAACCTAAAAATATTAAACAATTACAGCGCATAATAGGGATGTCAAGTTGGTACAGAAAGTTCATCCCACACTTTGCCGAAATAATAGAACCAATGAACAGGTTATTGAAAAAAGATAAAAAATGGGATTGGGGATTAGAACAAGATGAGGCTTTCCAAAAAATTAATGACCTTTTAACTTCAGCACCTATATTAACCTGCCCAGATTTTACTCAACCCTTCCTACTCGAAATTGATGCGAGTAATACGGGGTTAGGAGCGCCGTACTTACACAAACAATCGACGGTGTAAATTACGTAATTGCTTACGCGAGTAGAAGCCTAAACGGTGCGGAATCGCGTTACTCGGCATCTGAAAAAGATTGCCTAGCAGTAGTCTAGGCCATAGGAAAATTTAGGCCATATTTAGAAGGGCACAGCTTTAAATTCATCACGGACCACTTAGCGTTAAAGTGGCTCCATATCCTAAAAAATCCCACTGGCCGATTAGCCAGATGGGCACTCGAATGACTAGAATATGACTACGAAGTCATATATCGTAAAGGTAGTTCAAATTTAGTCCCTGGCGCTGTCTCAGGATCAGGAGAACCAGCAAAAAATATAGCGTTTGCGTTAGCTTGTAGCGTAGAAAAACCGAAAGCGGACATTAACAACAAAACAGACGACTGGTTCTCTACCAAAATCAGACAAGTTACAAAAAGACCCGAAGAACATGAAAAATGGCGAATCAGAGATTCGCAACTCTACTTTTACAGAACTGATCCACTCAAATCAACTCTATTACCAGACTTGAACCCTTGAAAATTAGTCGTACCCCAAAAACTTAGACGTCAAGTTTTACGGGAAAATCACGACGAAACCCAGGCAGGACATTTAGGCTCAGAGAAAACTTACGCGAAAATTTCCGAACATTACTTCTGGCCAGGGGTATATTCGGACATAATCAATTACGTAAAAAGCTGCCAAATCTGTCAAAGAGTAAAACCAAGTAACCAAAATAAGATAGGATTGATGGGAAAAAGAGTAATCGAAGAACCATGGACCATGGTAGCAGCTGATATCATGGGTCCGCTACCAAGTTCTAAAAAGAGAAAAAATCAATACATTTTAGTATTCGTAGACCTATTTACAAAATGGGTCGAAATAATCCGAATTAAAAAAGCAAACGGGATCACAATAGAGTCAAAATTCCACAAACGTGTCATTTCGCGTTGGGGAACACTGCGGATACTCCACACCGATAATGGCACAGAATTTGTCAACAAAACTTTAAGGGAATTAACGGAAAAATTCGGTAATAGACACACAAAAACGCCAAAATATTACCCACAAGCTAACCCGACAGAACGATACAATAGAACGATAAAACAGATAATTAAAACATACATAGACAATGATCACTCTACCTGGGGCGAGCACATAGACGATTTACAGTTCGCTATAAATACTAGCAAAAACTCGTCGACACAATTTACCCCAGCATTTTGAAATCTAGGTCGCGAACTAGAATCAATTCAGTCGCTCAGAAAAAATATAGAAAACGATAGTGAAATCGAGGTCCAAAGCGTGGACAAATGGACAGATAGATTAAGAAGGTTACAAATTATAAAAGAGGAAGTCCAGAAAAATTTAGATAAAGCAAACGAAAGACAGGCTAATAATTATAACTTAAGGAGAAGACCCTTAGAATATAAAATAGGCGACAGGGTGCTTAAGGTAGTGACAAAAGTATCAAATAAGGTAGATAAAAAAGCAGGTAAGCTTTACGACCAGTATGAAGGTCCTTTTATAATCAAAAAGAAAATTTCCCCAACGATTTACGAATTAAAAAACCTAAAGGGAAAAAGCATTGGAGAATGGAATATAAATAATTTTAAATTAGAAAATGCAAATACAGATAACGGCACATAGGCGTGAAAAATTTTAATGAGTTTAAGTTAGAATATTGAGACTTGAACAAGAGCAAAAATGGCATTGGATCAATAGCATTAACGATACAAATGAACTCTGAAAACTATAAACAACAATCTGAACACAACTACTGTAAAACGACTCTGACAAACAATTTGAAAGATACAGCATTTTGACTCCTAATACAAGACAGAAGTAACAGTCTTCTTTGAGAAGAAAGAAAAACACGACAATATAATAAAAAATACAAGAAGAAATATAAACCTTAGAAAGGAAGTACAAACAGTGGAACGCAGAATTAAAAATTGTATAACAGCCCAGATAACAATTTGCTCACACCTTGCCCGCATGGTGTTTGCACGCGTGTCGACCGATCGGCACGATGTGAGGGCAAGAGTGCAGACATATGTGTCCTCATATGCGTCGCATATGCGTCGCATATGCGTCGCGCGCGTGTCGACACGTGCATGCCAGCGTCGTGCTAGCATGCACGTGTTTGAGTTATAATGATTGCAAACAAGATGTTAAAAATAACATAAGTAACAGGAAACATTGTATGACGTTTTTAAGAAGAGACTCCTGTGTTGAAAGTTGTTCTTTCACAACTGATGATGCAACAGGTGTTTACTCCAAAAGCGACATACACAAAATTATTCCGGCTACCTCTTAAATAATGTATTAGCGAGAAATATATATTTATCTGAAAATATTTTTTTTATTTCGAACAATTTAAATTATTCAACACAGAACGTTTATTCATCACTTTTCTTAAAAAACAAAGGGATTTTAAAGAGCACTATACTTTTGAATCATCCAGTTAATTACTTTCAATTATTTTTCAAGTTGCATATTTTTAATCGTTCTACTACTGAGATTTAAGAACTTAAATCTCAGAAGTAGAACGATTAAAAATGTGCTCTTGAAAAACTTGTTTTCGATCATTTTAAATCTGAATATAGTAAATATAGTAAAAAATAGTGAACCATTTTCCGAACCAAAACCCAAGAAAAAATGTTTATTTAATTTGAACAAAAATAATTATTCACTTTTTCTTCGACTTTTTGTCTGTAAAATAAACTTGGAAAATAACAACAATTTAGAGCATGAAGAGAATTTGATCAGAGTTTTATTTTTACACAACTGCTTTATTATGATTTTAGTAATAATGCGCTTTTTGTGCCACTCTCTTCACCGCACGCTATATGCCGACATTTTGCCCTAAGTACCTGACGAGCATGATAGACGCACGCTGTGCTGCATATCATGCAGACCGTGTGCGGGCGCTATGCAGGATTACTTATTACCCTCAGAACGTGCTGTCACTGTGCTTGCATTGTTGCCGACAGATCGTGCTTGCACGCCATGCGCCCATGTGCGTCCGCATGCATTGTTATCTGGGAGGAAAGAAATTGACTCTGACTTTTTGTTAATAAACATAGTTTTTGCAACGAAAAACAATTTAAATTGAGAAAAACTTTACAACCTTAGACTCCAACAGACAAATTTACTCATACTAATGAAACTGAAACATGATTATTGACTAGATTTTAAAATTATTAAATCAAACCTCAAGAGGAAAACAGCAGATTTGCAAACTTTTGTTTAAATACCTTTTTTGAGACTATATCAGACTTCGACAAACACATTGCGGAAATTAAAGGTATATACTCGAACCCCCGCGGGGGAGGGGGGTGTACCAGAATTGTTACCATAACGCGGGACTCGACACGACCCTGCACGAAAGGGTTGCCTGGCCGCGTACGAGACGGAACGGAATTCCCCGAGGGGGCCCGTAGTCTTGAGCAACAGCACAGCAGTTGCTCAGTCTCTGTTCGTTCGGCTCGTCGTCGAATAGTTTGCCTCACGGCTACCGTGTCATTTCCCCTGCGTGTGAAGCACTAGCCCTGTTCACCGTCGCTCTCGATCCGTCGTCGATCTGTTCACCATCGCACGCAACCGGTCTCCGGAGAAGGAATCTCCACCACTCTTTCGACGGCCCTTTTCAGGACCGTACTGCCGTCCACGCAATCACATTTGCGATTACCAGCTCTCCGTCACGGACTGGCGTTCTCCAAAGTGTAAGTGGCAATAAATGTTCGTTATTTAATTGCCGACTTTGTTTAATGTGTTAACCCTTTTTCTCGGCGTCCTGATCCCACTTTCCCTCCTTGGTAGGCACTTCCGCCATAGCAATGAGAAGGGAATCAGGTACTGTCCATAAATGGGGTAGACCCTCAAACTTACAGTGCCTCAACAAACTAGGCAGCGCGGGCTCGAATAGGAGTTTGGACGAATGGCGCAAAAAGGCGAGCGTGACCTGCAGTGAAGGGGAAGAAAAAAGAAAAAGAGAGGGAGGGGGCGATGAATTGAAAAGGGAGAAGGAAAAAGAGAAAGTTAGGAATAACGAAAAACACCAGATAGAGATAGGGGGATGAAGGGATGTTTGAAAAACTGGAAGCTCTCATAAAAGGGTTTAGAGAGGAAACAAGGAAGAGATTGGATTACATGAATAGGGATAGGACTAGGCAGCGAAAAGATGTAAGGGGAAAGTGAGAAAAGTAAGAGAAAAGTGGGAACAGTGGGATAAACTTTGTAAAGAGGAGAAATATAGGTATGGGGTAAATTAGAGAGTATAGAGTATAGACAGAAAGAGGATGATGAAAAGAGAAATAGTGAGATAAGACAGTTGGAAGAACGGATAAGCAACTTAGAAATCAGGAATGAGCATATGGGGAAGGAAACAGAGAGTGCGGAAATAGTACAAGGGAGTCATAACTTGCAAAATGAGAATGAAAGATTGAAGAAAAGACTGAGTGTGATTGAAAGAAGATTGGAAGGGGAAGAAAGGGCGAAGAGAAAAAAATAACATAGTAGTTAAGGGATTGAAAGTGGAGAGTGAAACAGGGGAAGCGGAAATCAAAAATCTTTTGAGAGATATTGGAGTTCAGGTAAGGGTAGAAGGAGTTAAGACAATAGGATGGACGAAAGAGCGAAAAGAAGGAATGTTTCTAGTGAAAGTAGGGAGTGAGGAGGAGAAAAAGAAAATGATGAAGGACAAAAAATTATTGACAGGAAGAAGGGAAAGAATTGAAGAGGATTTGACATGGAGGGAGAGGACAAGGAGATGGAAAATAGAGCAGAGGGCATGGATAGAGAGAAAAAAGGGGCGCACGGTATGGATAGGGAGAGACAGACTATGGATAAATGGGGAGAAATGGTTCTGGGACGAAGAATTAGAAGAAATAAAGAAAAAGGGAAAACGAGTTGAGAAAGGTAGAAAAAAGGAAGAGGCTAAAGAGTTTAGATATAAAACAGAGGGGTTTCCAAACGACAAGGTGGAAGAAAAGTGAGGAGGATAGGTGAGGGAAGGGAAGAGAAAAACGTGAAAATAGCTTTCTGGAATGTGTCAGGCTTGAAGAAGAAGAATGAAGGATTTTGGCGGGAGTTGGAAAAGTGGGATGTGATTATGATGAGTGAAACCTGGGCGGATGAGAAGGACTGGAAGGGATGAAAAGGATGTTACCTAAAGTTCATGTGTGGACGATGCAGGAAGCAAGAACGGAACACGTTAAAGGTAGAGGGATGGGCGGCATGGTCTCAGGGGTGAGAAAAGAATTGGCAGTAAATGGGAGAACAGAGAAAGACAGGGAGGGAAAGGATGGAACAATGGTAAGAAGGATTATAATTGGAAAAGTCAAAATAGCGGTGGTTTGCGTATATAGAAGAAGAGGGGAAGAGGAAGGTTGGAGAGTAATAAGGAGGTGCATGGAGGAAAAGAAGGAAGAATTGGTTGTGATAGCAGGTGACTTAAATGCCTGGACTGACGAGCAAGGGGGAGGGATTTGGGACGAAGAAAAGGAGGCCTATATAAGGAGCTACAAACATAGGGAGACAGACCGGGAGGGGTCGAGGTTACTAGACGTAATAGGAGAAACAGGATGGTCTATATGTAATTGCAATATGAAAGGAGATGAGAAAGGAGAGATCACATTTATAGGTAAGGGAGAAAGAATCAGGAATATGATAGGCAGTATGAAGGTGGGGAATGAGATAGGGTCCGAGCACTTCCCGGTGATAGCTACATTGATAGGTGGCGTCCGTAAGCACGGCAGAGGGAGAAAGGAAAGAGGGTGAGAAAGGAACACGAAAATTGGAGCCTGGGCAGTAGATAAATTAAAAGAGTTTAAACCAAAAATGAAAAAGGAGCATGTTAGGTATGGAAAAGAGGAGGGAGTAGACCCGTTAATTGAAATGTTGAAAGGGTCGATTGAGAAGGTAAGGGATGAGATAAGTACAAAAGAAGAAAGAGAAGAGGGAAGGCAGGCTGGTGGGACGAGGAATGCAGGGAGAGTAAAGAGAGGATGTAAGAGTGTGTAAGAAAATGGAGTAAAGGAGAAATGGAGAAATGGAGGAATGGATAAATGGAGAAGGCGGAGTACAACAGGAGAAAAAGAGAACATGAGAGGATTCTGGAAAGGAAAAAACAAAGGGGAAAGGAGAAATACAAGCAAGAAGTAGAAAAAGCAATCAAAGAAGGTAGGGTCTGGGATGTGATAAATAGGGAAAGAGGAGGAAGAAAGGGCGTGAATGAAGAAATAGAAATGGTGAGTGGACGGATTATTTTAAGGGTCTGTTAGGGGGAGAACAAAATAGGATAAAAGGGGAAAATAGAAGGATAGTCCAGGGAGCAATGGAGGAAGGGAACCAAATAACAAGAGAAGAAGTGGATGAAGCAATAAATAGACTAAAAACAAATAATGATACAGGAGAGGATGGTATGGAGAACGAAGCGATAAAGTATGGAGGAGAAGAGGTTAGGAAAGGGATGTGGAAGATCTGCAACAAGGTCTGGAAAGAAGAAAGGTGGCTGGAGGAGAGGATGACAGGACCGGTGGTACCAGGTTATAAAATATGTGCAAAAATTCTAAGAAAAAGGTTAGAGAGTCAGATAGAAGAGAAACAAAGTATCCCAAACAATCAGACGGGATTTAGAAAAGGGATGGGGACAATAGATAACATTTACGTACTCAACTACTCGGTTAACAGAAATTTAGGGAGAAAGAGAGGGAAATTAGTCGCCTTGTTCGTGGTTTTTAAAGCAGCTTTTGACTCAGTAAACAGAAAAGTGCTATGGCAGGCAATGAAAGAGAGGGGAATAGAGGAAGGGTTGGTGGAGAGGATAAAGGAAATTTTTACTGAAGCCAGAATTAGGGTGACGATAGGGGGAAAAAGGGAACGGTATTCGGGACAGGAAGAGGTTTAAGGCAAGGGTGCTCGTTGAGTCTGCTACTTTTTAATATGCTTCTGGCAGGTAATAGCAAACTATACTCTCTAGCATACGCGGACGTCGTAGTTCTTTTAGCAGATGATGAAAAGGGGATGAACCTAATGATGAGAATTTTCTAAGAGTATGTGGGAGCAAAAGACTTGACGGTGAACGTGGAGAAGACCAAGGTGATGTGCTATAGAAGAAGAAAGATCAAAATAGATTACGTTTGGATGATGAACGGACAAACACTGGAAATTGTGGAGGAGTTCTGTTACCTAGGTTTTTTGCTTGAGGTAGGAGGGGGAGACGAGGTGCAGGTAAGGAAAAGAATCGAATGTGCGAGTAAAGTAATGGGCCAAGTTTTTGGTTAACATAATGTAATTTTTGTTTGATGCTTTGGTTTGGGCGGTGTTGTGTTATGGAGTGGAGGTCTGGGGATGGAAGGAACATAGGGAAGTGGAAAGCATGCATGGGAGATTTCTGAGATGGGTCATGGGGGTTAGTTGTAGTTGCCCAGGATACATGTTAAGGGAAGAATTAGGAAGGGAAAAAATGGTAACTAGACAAATTAAGAGAGCCTGGAGGTTTTAATTGAAGCTAGAAAGGGGAGCAGAATAGCACAAGTACGCTTGGGCGAAATTCGGAACAAAGAAACGAGAGGCAATTTGGGAAATTCGAAATGGGAGGAAGAAAGGAAAAAAATGAGGAGGGTTTGTGATATACGAGAAGGGGTACTGGAGTGGCAGGACATAGAGTTAGAGTTATTATTAAGGCAAGGAAAAGAGAGGTGGAGAAAGATTATGGACTCGAGGTACAATAGATGGTATATGATGGTCAAAGGGTTGACGGAACCAGAATATTTGCAAAAAATAAAAAAGGAAGATAAATGGAGTAGGGTGGTACGGTTTAGAATGGGAGAAGGAGTGAGATCTTGTAGATATTGGATGGATGAAGAGGAAAATCTGTGTGAGCCAAACGGTCAATCCTAATAAGGAAAGTAACTAGCAAAAATTTTAAACTTTAAAGTCGTAGAAAATGTATTTTATGGTAAGAGGAAACCGAAGCCCTGGAAGATCGCCCATTTTTAGAAGTTTAATAATTAATAGTATTAATATTATTTTTATTAAGTAAGGTGAAAAATTAGAATATAAGCAGTGGTTAACTTAGACTAAGGATGGAATGTAAACATATGTACAGGGAGCGGAGGCCCTCAAACCCGTAAAAGGGAGAGATTAAATATACATACATAAACTGGTTATTGACTTCAAGTTTATGTAATTGAATATTGACTATAATTTGTATAATGAAAGTTTGTCAATGTTTAAAATACCTCTATTTCAATTATATTATTTTTTCAAATTTTTGGGGTGTTGTGAAATGAGTATCTGAATTTTGATTTCGGAATTATGTGCAGATATATTTTAATTTTCTCTGGAATACTTTAAAAGGTTATTAATAATTCAAATTTTCAGAAAAATATGAAGTAAAATTTATTTGAATGATTCAATGAAAATAATTCTTCAGTGGTTTTTGTGTAATGAAATGATTAATTAATTATTGGCTTATTAATTTTGTTAAAAAATTCAATAACATAAATATTTAATTTAAATTTTTCTCTATCAAGCAACATAAATTAATTATTTACTTTAAGGTGATGTGACTGCCCAGTAAACACGTTCTATAACTGTTCTATATAAAAAAAGGAACAGTGTTCTATAACAATTGTTACAATCTGGTGCGAGAACTATTCTAGAACAATATGGTAACAGTGTTCTAGATCTTTGTGACCTTATTGTAACAGAACTGTTCTAGATCTATGTGACGGCACTGTTCTATAACAGTTGTTATGGAACTGTTCTAGAACAAACTAATCACAGACGTTCTATAACATTTGTTCCCAGCTTGTTCTAGAACTGTGCTGTAACGATGTTATGTCGACGTTCCAGAACGCTGTTACGAATGTGTTCTAGAACAAATCAGGAACAAAAATTAGTAACTGTTACCAAACAGTTGTTACATAATTGTTCTAGAACAAACTTATCACAGACGTTCTATAACATTGGTTTCAAGCTTGTTCTAGAACTATGCTATAACGGTGTTATGTAGACGTTCTAGAACGATGTTACAAATGTGATCTAGAACAAATCAAGAACAAAAATTAGTAACTGTTCTGTAACAGTTTTTATGGAATTGTTCTATAACAAACGGATCACAGACGTTCTATAAAATTTGTTCCAAGCTTGTTCCAGAACTGTGCTGTAACGATGTTATGTCGACGTTCTAGAACGCTGTTACGAATGTGTTCTAGAACAAATCTGGGACAAAAATTAGTAATTGTTACCGAACAGTTGTTACAAAATTGTTCTAGAACAAACGGAGCACACACGTTCTATAACATTTGTCCCAATCTTGTTCTAGAACTGTGCCGTAATGATGTTATTTGTCGATATTCTAGAACGCTGTTACGAATTTGTTCTAGAATATATCAGGAACAAAAATTAGTAACTGTTACAGAACAATTGCTACATAATTGTTCTAGAACTAACCAATCACATATGTTCTACAACGTTTGTTCCCACTTTGATCTAGAAATTTGCCATAACGGTGTTATATGTCGATGTTCTAGAGAGCATTACTTTGCAACTGATTTCTTTAAGAAACTATTAAATTAACTATTTTTATAGCTTATAACGGGAACAAAGAATTGTACTACCGTAATGTTTTTTATGAACACAATTTATTTCAAAAAAAGTAACTCAGCTATATACTTTTTGAATTATAATATCAAATATTCTTCAGAAGAACGCAGATAAACATTAATGAAACAATTAATACGGTTTTAGTATATAAAAACAGATTAAGAACACATTATAGCCTATGAAATATGTTTATTTACGTGAAAAATAAGAAGACACGTATTTTTTCAAATTACCTAGCGGAATTTTTACATTTTTCACGAATATTAAAAAATTTTGAAGGTTCAATGAGTTTTTTGAAAATTTTACTTCAAAAACCGTGCTACAAACAAATTTTTTAAATAATAAGAAATGGTAAAGTTATTTTGGAATTTTGAAAAGAAGAAAAAAAATGTTTTCTCAAAAACCCAATCTTTTTTTCCTGAAACTGATTTTTTTCTGGAACTGATATATAAATCTAATAATGATAATTTTTTTCTGCACAGAAACAAAACAATACTAAACGGAAAATGTATGATAAGTAGACTATATCAGTACCTATTATTGGTAAAAATTTTGAAAAAAAAGGTTGGGTTTTAAAGAGAAGAATGTTTTTTTTTTCAAAAATCCAAAAAGACCTTACCATTTTTTTAAATGTAGATTTACGTGATAAAGATTTTGAAAGAGTGCCAAATACTAGTTAAACTGAAATAAGAAAAACCTACATGTCTCATAAACTGCAAAAATTTTGACAAAAAGTTTCGTTAAAACTCCACCATTTTTTCCTGAAATTTTTAGGAAGAAGAGGTAATGATATAAGCTATTTGCCATAAATTTTCCGTTTTGTATTTTTGTTTTTTTTGTCGGAAAAAAATTATTATTTTTCATTCATATTCCAATCGGAAAATGTATGGTAAGTAAATTATATTTGTACCTATTATTCCTACAAAATTTTAGGAAAAAACGGTGGAGTTTTTGAGAAATTTTTTTTTTCTTTTTTTCAAAAAAGAAAATGTAGCTATTTTAATTTAAAAAAAAAATACTTGTCCCCTTATTTTCCACGCACAAAAACATATTTCATAGGTAAGCTAATCCTCAACATGTCACCAGTCAGCCTGCATGATTTGAAATGGATTCGGTCACGTATGAAATCTTTTTCAGCTAAATGCTTAGTTTTCTACCGCGTGATCCGAACGAAATTATAGAGCATTTTTCGATATTTTAAAATTACTTCTACACAATCAAAATAATTTGGCTAACATGAAAAATAAATAAATAAAAGAAACGAATTAAGAATGAAAATAATAAAATGAGAAATTTGGTTGAGTATGAATAAAAAGTACCGAGAATCAATGGAGTTTTGGATTTAGAGGCGCTATAATTTTGGAATTCCTTTTGGGCCTAATCGACCGCTGTGATTCGTTTACGAGGACAGAAAACTTTCAGTTCAAACTCGTCCACCAATAGCAGAACCGACATTCCGCAAAGACTCACTGTTTAACTGAAGGAAAGGGAGTATATATTATAGGCATTATATAATATGCTGTATTGGATCTATGGTTTGATAAGCTTATTTCAGGTAAGTGCCTTTTCATGCTTTTCATCATCGAAAATGTTTAGAACTCTTAATATTTAAAAATGTGACAGTATGGATTTTTAAATAGTTTATGTTTTAATTTTTTTTCTTTCATGAAAATAATTACTATAATTCCCCTTTTTTTAGTTCTTTTTGTGCTGTGATCCCTGAATCTCTGATGGCAGTATATTACAAGTATATATAATATACTTTTTTCCACAGATAAGTTCAGATGTACCAATAAGGGTGCATTCGAGATTCATAACGAGAGGAAGGATCGCAGTAACATCTCTGAGAGACACATAGCGCGGTTGATTCGCAAAGAAGCAGAGAAGATAGACTCAGCCAGCCCTATTCCTTTAACATCAAATTTGACGGTGTCCAATATTTTTCTAGCCAGTGAAGAGGAACTTTCAAGTGGCATAAAAATTAAACCTACAGAAGATAAACGAAAATGTGTAAAAATTAAACAAAAAGATCAAACTTTCGTTATTATTGCAATTATGCATACGAATAATTGAATACTGCACAAACACAGAGATCAAATTTTTATTCTTTTTTCTTTACAACTGCTAGAAACTTTATCAATAAAAAGGATTAAAAATTGTTACGCATTCTAGAATTTCTTACTGTATATTATATATGTTATTATTAGGATAATTTTGTGGCTCACGAGCTTCTGGAACTGTATGGGCGATATAAATTATGACATAATGCGAGCTAATATGTAAATTAATCATCTATAATTTTTGTGTAACTGCGGTCACTTCAAAAATAAATGTCATCATCTATAAGTGCGCATTCCTGTTACATTACAAGAATTTGATTATCTATATAATGGTATGTGCATGGTACTCATAAATACCATTTTGGATAATCAAATTCTTGTAGTGTAGCAAGCATGAACAAAAATCACGTTACTTTTACCTTACCAGGTTACATGAATGTTACATAACACTGTTCTATATTTCTTGCGTAACAGTTTCAGAACTGTTACAGAATTGTTCAAACAGTGTTACAGATCGTGTGTAACAAAGTTTTAGAATTGTTCAAAAGTTGTTATAGAATGTACGAAAGAGAGTTCTTAATTTGTTCCAGAATTGGTACGGAACATGTGCAACCGAGTTATAGATTTGTTCCAGAATTGTATCCGAACATGTGTCACAGCGTTCTAGATCTGTGACAGAATTGATATAAGATGTGTGTAACCTAGTTCTAGAATTGTTCTAGATCTGTTACAGAATTGTTACAAATTTGTAACTGAGTTATAGATCTGTTACAGAATTGCTACAAAGCATCGCAACTGAGTTCTAGATCTGTTACAGAATTGTTACAAAGCATTGTAACTGAGTTCTAGATCTGTTATAGAATTGTTACAAAGCACGGTAACTGTGTTCTAGAACTGTTACAGAATTGTTACAGAGTATGGGGGATGACATAGTTACTCGCTGGTTACTAACTTGTTAGTAACCTGATCTAGAACGTGTTCTTTTGTGTTCTAGAACAGTTATAGGTCTGTTATATATCCATGTTTGCTGGGTGAATATTGGATATAATTAGTATAATAAAATTTTATTTTTGTCAACCTATCTCTATTACAATGATGTAATTTTTTATAATATTTATGATGTCAAATGAGTATCTGAATTCAATTTTCAAAATTATATGTACAATGTTCACGTGTTTCATTTTTTTCAGAAAATTGCTATAAAAAGTTATTATGAATTAAAATTTTTAGAAATGAAATTTCAAGTCTAAAAGAAATATAAAGTGAAAATTATTTGCATTTTTCAATGGAAATAATTGTTCAAGGCTTTTTATTTTGTAAACTGACTGATTGATTATTGACTGATTTATTTTTTTCACAATATTAAACAATAGGGGACTCAGATTTAATCAAATAATTTAAACTACACATTCTCATATGGAATTTACCAGGGAATCCAAATTTGGAGGTAGCAACAGCAATTACTTTCGATGACACCTTTATGCTTATTCTTGAATGCTTTTCACGAAATATTATAAAAAGTTAAAAATTTCAAAGTTACCGGATTTTATTATTTTTTAATATATATTTTTTGATATTCCAAATAGTCCTCTTTGCGAAAAAAATGTTACATTCGTGAGATTTTATGTAGTAGTAGTATACCATTAAGCCATTTCCCTTTCAGGGTAGGCGTGACACTACCCGATTCGGGTAGTGTTTCTAGGTGGATAGTTTCTTGTAGTAAATAACTACAAGTGTGGGCTCACCACATAAATCCACTACAGAGGTCCACCATTGTATCCGTAACATTTTTTTCTATTATTAAGAAATTGAATCTAGTTCTTTTGGAACCTAAAGCCAAAACCATTGCCTCAACATTTATTTTAAAATTGTTAAAAATGGTTTGTAATTGTTTATAAAAATTGTCCTTTTCTTGGTTTTTTAATGCAGTATTAAAATTTAGTTTGGTGAGAAGAAAAGTTTTTTAAATGTATAGGGGTTAGGAAAAATTATTTAAGAAAATTGATTGATTCCTTACGCCTGGTAATGATTTTAGCTATTAATAAATTTTAAAACTAAATAAGCTTTATTGTTTAGTGTTTTACCATTTTTATTAGCCCCTGTTCATATTGGAACATTTTTTGCTTTAAAAAACCCCATCAAACAAATTTATTGACTTTTCCAGTTTATTATAATAAGGTTAAAAAACAATTTTTTCTTATAATTTTTTAATAATTTTATTTACTTCTCATTTATTTTGGAAAACTTTTCCCTCGTCCTCCTTTTTCGTTCCAAAATTTAAAAAATTGAATCCTAATTTAATTAACATATTTAATTTTAAATACCATTTAAAACAGTTGCAAATATAATATTTAATATAACAATGTAATACATGTATATTAAATTAAAGATATCAAATTGAAATTGCAAATTTGTATTTCGCGCCACGTATTCCATGTTTGAAATATCGATTCGGTCAATATCGATTGTTTGTGAATTGTGATTGATTTCATTAGTGTTCAGTAGGTGAGGAAAATCTATCATATGGTGTTATAAGTGTAAGTAAGTGAATAATTATAGTTTATATACTTATTATTGATTGGGGAAAAAACCAAGTATACTTGTAAAACACACAGTATGCCGCAGGGTGTCAAAGGATCCCTTGACACCCTGTGGCATACCAACTTTTTGTTACTATACTAAAAAACGCGCTTTCGAGCAAATCCTTTTAACAGGATGTGTAAGTGATTTTTAAATAAATTTTGGACCAATGAACCCATTTTCGTCAAAATGTCCCTTAGCACCCTTTAGATTGCCACCCTTTATATGTCTTTTTAGAACTTTGAACGCTTAAGCGTTCAAAGCCATATTACTTCACCATATGGTGAAGTAATATGGCATTACAACTAATAAACAAACCAAATAAAGATGTAAACAGTTGCAATACGTTAAAGTTTACGTTAAATGGTCATGTCGTAGTTGCAACAAGTTTATTTTCCAGCGTTAAAAAAATAAAAAAACGAAGTTGCTGTCATTATAGTCGGACCCCTGCATGTTGGCAAACCGATTGAAGCCGCCGTTAGCAAACTGTCAACGTGCAGGGGCCCGACTTCAATGACTTCGTTTTTTTTTGGGTGATTCAATCCAAGTCATTTAGATTATTACAATTTCACAAATAGGAAAAAGAGATAATCCAAAAATATTTCCTATATATTTCTAAAATTGCAATATTTAGTGCAAACTTATTACAAACAAATTTTTTAATAAAAAGATTTCTTTCAAGAAATTGAGTTAAAATTATTCAGACTCAATTAAAAGAAATCAGAAAATATTCATGAACGAAACCCTACAAATTGGAACGAATCTTTTGTTTAGTGTCTCTATTTAATAATTTTAAAATTAAGATAGAACAGAAATCCATTTTATCATGAATAATTTTATGCAAAATGAGCATGAAAAAGATTCAAAATTAAAAAATAAATTTCTAGACCACCTCACTTTTCGGCTCATTAGAGACAAAAATAACCAATTGAAAAAAGAGGGAGAAAAGGAGAAAAAGTCAACCAAGAAAACCAACCTCTCACTTTTTCTTTTATCCGTCTTTTTTATACTACCAAGGAACCAACATGTTTCGGAGTCAATTTAAACTCCCTCATCAGGGATTATTTATAGGAAACTACAAGGTATGACAAAAATATATTATTATACCATTTGGAAAAATCAGAAACATAATACCTGCCGATAAAAATAATATATATATATATATATGTGTGTGTGTGTGTACACTCACATACACATATACAAACACAACACTAATCAATTTTCTTTAAAAAAGGATTAATTAATCAAAATTTTGCATTCATTAGTGAAAAATTGACAAAGGTATACAAACATTGTTATTCATAATAAGATTGGAAAAGAATTAGAAATTCAAAGAAATATTTTAAATTAAAACAGCCATACAGCCAACAGCCATACCACGCTGAAAAAACCAGTTCTCGTCAGATCACTGAAGTTAAGCAGCGTTGGGCGCGGTTAGCACTTGGATGGGTGACCATTCGAGAAAACTGAGTGCTGTTGGCACATCGTGGGTGTGGTGAGCCCACACTTGTAGTTATTTACTACAAGTTATCAACCTAGAAACACTACCCGAATCGGGTAGTGTCACGCCTACCCCGAAAGGGAAATGGCTTAATGGTATACAAAAAGAAGAAAGATAGTTATTATGACCTGAATATTATTAACCCCGACACTGATTAAAAAAAAAAATTTTGAAAGAAAACAGTCACGAAAAATTGTGGAACTTTTTGTTTTAAATTTATATTGAAAAGGAACAACTATTTTAAATGAAAATATCGCTAACAAAAATTACGTGGTGAAGATTCAAAGAACCGAGGCAAACTAAATTTATTTTTCAACTCGAAAACTCTCAAAGCATAAAAAGATTTTAGAGATTGTTTACTCCCATTTTTAAGAGAAAGAGAGAGAGAGAGAAAAGAAGAAAAGACCCTTTTTATTTTTATAGCTTTTCGGACAAGTGACATAGTTTTCAAGCGGTCCTCTCGAGATTAACCCAAAAATCATAAAATGCACATGTTACCAAAACGCCGAAAAATAAACTTGTTGCAATTACGACATGACCATTTAACGTAAATTTTAACGTATTATTATAATTGCAACTTTTCTTTATTCACACAAACTTTCATATCGATATCTCATTTCGTGTGGAATTGGTATGATAAAAAATATGTCGGTAAAGTACAAATCGGATAAGTGTTACATGCGCTTAAGGATTTTGAAAGGTTTTGAGATAATAAAAAAAATTTCTTCAGATTCGTGGGAAAATTTGAAATGTTTTTTCACTTTGCAAAATTAATTTTACAAGAATAATAAAGAATATTTAAAAATAAATTTTGAAGATTAAATAATAATTCAACAATTATTAATTTAGAAACAATCGAGTTAGTTTAAGAAATATTTAAAAGTTTTGAAAAGATTTGAAAATAATTAAAAATTTGTAAAGATTTTATGAACATTCCTAGGAAATTTGAAAATGATTTTTTATTTTGAAAAAAAATTCCAAAAGAATATTTAAATAGATTTTGAAAGATTTTAATGCTTTTTAAAAATTTTACAGGTTTTTTTTTTAATTTGAGCAAAAATTAGAATGATGTTAAAAGATATTTAGAAGTTTTGACAGAGTTTTACAAATAATTTGAAATTCTAGAAGAAAATTTATAATAATTTTTTATTTTCAAAAAGTAATTCGAAGAGAATATTTCAAAAGATGTCAAAACGAAAACAGATTTTGCCGTATAAATAACAATCGAACGCTGTGTTTCCTGCTATTGTTTAACTTGTAATTTTACATGCATTCAGTACATAATTGTTGCAAATAAATAGATTTTGGGTAATTTTGTGAGGAATGTCAATTTCAATTAATATTAGTGAATTCTCATGTAACCTCTTTCCTGTTAATATGTCTTCTTTCAAAGTTTTACATTCAGTCCTTATTCTCGCAGCCTTCACGATTTACTTCGAAGGAAAATCTGCCACCTACATCTGTGAGTAACCCCACCCAGGAAATTAAACGACTCAAAAAGAGTTTGCGTCAATACATACATACATACATTGATTAGCAGTTCGAACTCGAAAGTTCATTGCCTCACTACCCGATTCGGGAAGTGTTTCTAGGTGGATATTTACTACCAATGTGGGCCCATCACATCCACGACGGGCCAACAGCACGCAGGTATTCCTGAACGGTTACCCATCCAAGTACTAACCGCGCCCAACAATGCTTAACTTCAGTGATCTTACGAGAACTGGTGTTTCCAGCGTGGTATCGCCGTTGGCGATGAGTTTGCGTCAATACGAAGAAAAATTGAAGAACATAACCGAGCAGTACGAGCAGGTTAAGGCAGAAGTGAAGAGTTTGGAACAAGCTTTAAGCGAATCGGATGCTTGTGCAGATTCACTCAGAGAAGAGCGCACCGCAATGAATGAAGAAATGGCGTTACTAAGAAAACTGAATTGAACTAAACTGAACTGAAAAAATTGAATATTTCAAAGTAAAAGCTTCGGAAAATCTAGAAATATAAATTTTTATAAAAAAAGAAAAATCTGATTTGTCATAAAAATTGATTCGACAAATTTTTCTAAAATCAAAATTTAAACTTTTTAAATTACTTTAAGTAAATTTAAATCGTTTAGAAATTAACAATTAAAAATTTTTAATTATACTTTTCGAAATTCAACCATTTCAATTTTAATCGCAAAATTTAAACTTATGATAGGGAAAAATTGGAAATTTAGCGCTTGCCATGAAAATTCAGAATTCTATTCTAAAATTGTAATCATTAAAAATTGAAGAAATTATTCAATAGAAAAATTGTTTTTTTTTTAACTGAGTTTGAAATGTCGAACTTTTTGAAACATTTTTCAAATAAAAAAAAACTTCAATATTCAATGCCTGGATCTAAAATCTGCTCATTTTTAAGGCTTAAATTTGAGAAATTGTTTTAATTTTTCATTGTTTTGAATTTATTGTGAAGGCATTTCATTCAAAATTCTTTGATTACAAATCCTTTAAACTGAAAAGCGTGCAACTATCAATTCTTTTAATTTGATACTCTACGGTTTCGAAAAATTTAAGAAATCAGACAGTTTTGTACGTTTAAAATTGAAACCAAACTATTCAGAAAATTTAAATATAAAATTATTAAATTTAAAACTGACTAATATTGAAAACAAACAATAATTTAAAATATTTAAATCTAAAATTATTCAATTAAAAACTAAAAAAAAAAATGCTTTTAATATGAAAATTTTCAATTTTGAAATATTTTAAAATGAAATTGGAATTGGTTTGAATACAAAAAAGTTTTTATATCACAATTCTTCGCGGCTACTTTTTTTTACTTTTAAATGAAGTTCGGATTTGTTTAAGTTTCAAGTTTTTGTAGTATACATTTTTTCATTTTTTAATATTTTTCATTTAAAATTACTTTTTATTCTGAACGTTTTGTATAACGATTCAGTTTTACAGGGTTTATAATTGAAACTTTTTCCATTTTGAACGGTGAAAAAAAAGGTGAAATTATTTTTTGATTTTATATTTAAATTTGTCTAATCAATTTTTATGTTAAATCATAATTTCTTAAATTGAATAAAAATTTAGATTTCTAGAACTTCAGAAGCTTTTACTTTGAAATATTCAATTTAGTTTTCAGTTTCTAATTGTAAAATTTTAGTCGCTTCTCATTTAAATTTATAAAAATTCAAATGTTTTCACTTTTGAATCATTCCATTTTGAATGCTTTTATTGATCAATCATAGTTTTCATTCCTCTGAATTTTACATGATCTATTTCTGAAAATTTTAATTGAAAAATATTCAATTTTCAACGTTTGAAAATCGTCCCCTTTCGAAATTTTAATCTGAAATCATTCAATTCCGAGATTCTTGAATCCAAAGTAAAATTGTTAAATTCTGAACGCTTGGAATTAGAAATAATTAAAATTCCACCCTAATTAAATTAAATTTTAATTTGAAATTATCCCATTTTAAACTCTTTTATTCGCAAATGACACAAGTTCAATTCCTTTTGATTTCATTCGAAATATCGTCATTTTTCAAAATTTTACCTATCTACAATATTTCGAATTGGAACATTTTAAATACAAAATCATATCATAATTTTTTTTAAATTTCAAACGCTTTCAATTCGAAATTATCAAGAACAAATGAAGGTCTAGCCGTGGTTCTCCGCGTGTGAGAGCCGAGCGGCGCTCGACAGCTAACTTCACAGTGGCTCTAATCCGCTCTCTAATTATAACTCTATACCAAAAAGCCAGTGATATTTGTTTAGATTAGTTTTAAGTATTTAAATCTTTCTTCGTTCGTTCAGTACAATAATGTTTGTACTATAAAATAGAAAGTATTATGTTGAAATGCCAAAAATAATATCCATCTTAGTTTGTTTAAATTAATTTTTAGCATCACAATCTTCGTTCAGTACAAAAATAGAACAATTTATGTACGATAAAACAAGAAGCATTATAATACGATGTATTTTGAAATAAAAGCTTAAAAATACGTTCTTTTGTAAATTATTATTTCGTAAATTCCACCGTTTCGCATTGAAGCTCATAAATATTAATTCCGTTATGTAGCACATACGCAGTTTCCTTCATTTCAATGCCATTAAATGCCCTTTCATTAACTTCACATTCATGCCAATGCCTTTTAATGCTGTTAATTTTAAGTTTTCATTTTAATGCGCTTCATTGCGCCTTGCGCATTAATAACCCAGTGGGCACCGGGACATCCTAAAGACGTCCTCAGGACGTCTTTGAACGTCCCAGGACATTCGGGGACATTGGTGTCTATGTCCCATAGTCATAATAAAGACAACTTTAGGACGTCCTAAAGACGTTCTATGTCTGGCCTAAAGACGTCCCACATATGTCCACAGGGACGCTCTTTAAGACCTGTAAAAGACATGCATATAATTTCTATTACTAAGGTGCATGCAGTTTTGCTAAAACCTTTAAACCTGATTATAAACACGGGAATTTATTCATTTAATGCAAATTCTGAAATTTTTTCATAGCAGCGCTTATTAACTTTCAGAGTAGAGTTATTAATGATTATGCGCAACTTTAAGTTTAAGAAAATACAAACAATATCTAAATCTAACAATTTCAAATTCATCTCGTATATTCCTTTGCCTATATTGATAAAGTAAACATTTTACTTCAAGATCGAAGGAGCACCCGTTGAAAGTTAAAGTCCAACAGTAACATAATTTTTTTCTTCTTAAAACTTGGAAGGCCCGAATGGTCTAAAATGTTGAAAAAACTGTTTTACACTTTATTTTGAAGACATTTTTGTTTAGTTGAACTTAGAAATTTTTCGTATCTTACAAATTTTTTCTAAGTGTTAACGTAAAAATGTGAATAAATGAAAAAATAACATCCACTTAATGTACTCAGTATTCCTTTCAAAGGGAGGAAAAACCTTTTTTTTTCATACATTTTTTACGGACATGGGGTCATCATAAGGACATCGTAGGGACAACACGCATGATTCCCCTTCAAATTTCAAGTCCACAGTAACATATTTTTTTTTTAGATTTTTATGAAAATTTGGACTGCAAAAAAAACTTTTGACTCCAAATTCGTATCCCTAAAACCTGCTGACACCAAATCTTGAAACAATGACTTCGATTTTTGAATTTTTACCTACCATATTAGATCAGCCATCTTAGATTTTGTGAAATCAACAAGCTTTTGCATATTTCAGCCACAAGGAGTAATATTTACTCTGAAGTGTTCAAAGTGATAAAAGACCCTTCTGTGATCAATTGTTTATTTATAACGACAAATGGTCAGCATTTCAACATTTACGTCTTAATACTTTACTGACGAACAATACTTATTCGTGAAACAACAGGAATTAAATTTTTAATTGACAATGTGAGTACACTCTTCAGAGTACCTAGCCTAAGCTTTGGCAGCTTATTTAAATATGCAAACCGCATTATTAATCACGGCATTATAGTACAATAAAATTCTTATTTATGCGTGATCGAAACTTGGTTTGGAAATTTTTCTGCTCCCAACCCAAAACTTTTATTTGATTATCCAAAAAAATAATACCCAACTTTCAGCGAATTCGTTTAATATTTAAGGGTGGCTCAAAGGGGTTGAAGTTTCGCATTGGATTAACATAGGTAAAAGTTTATTTTATCCACAAATCGTTAGGGAATAAGAATGAATCATAAATGTTTAGTTCCAGATATTTAAAGCAATCCTTGTAAGTCCCTAAAGAAAACCCCATAGCAGCAAATTTGGAATATATGTAATACTGCGCTTTATTAACGGGTTTTAAATGTTTTTCTTCAATAAATCATCATCAATCGGTAATTTAAGAATAACTTGGAATTTGTGAAGTAATTTTACATTGATTAAACAATTTTATATCTTGGTTAATTGTTTTATTTCTGCCATTCTTTAAAAGATTGCAATATTCTTAGGTCCTACTGTGTTTTATAAGAATACTCTTATTTATTTAAACAAATTTATACTGTCTAAGCAATTTACTTTATAAATCGCAGGAATGATAACGTGATAAACCAACAGACAAAGGGAGAGGGAAAAGTAGAGGGACAGTGAGAAGGAAAGGAAGAGGGAAAAGGAGAGGGAAAGTGAGAAGGAACGGAAGAGGGATAGTGTGATGAAGAGAAAAAGGAAGAGGAAAAGGATGAGGGAGAGAAAATGGATGATGGAAAGTGAGAGGGAAAGGTGTATGGAAAGGAAGAGTGTGAGAGAAAGGAAGATGGAAAGTGTGAGGGAAAGGGTGATGGAAAGGTAGAGGGAACTGGAGAGGGAAAGGGAGAGGGGAAGGGAGAGGGAAAGAAAGAGGAAAAGTAAGAGAGACAGTGAACAGTAAAGGGGAGAGGAAAAGGGAGATTTTTGAAAGATTTGGAAATTTTTGAAAATGTATTATTATATTACTGATTTTATGTTTTTTATTAATAGAAAGTATAAAATGCGTTCTAACTTTATTTTAATTTTTTATTTTGAGGACTGGTGTAAATTGAACGTTAATGCTTAACAAAAATGTTCAATAACTCTTTAACAAAAATTCACGTTCAATTTCCACAGGTCCTCAAAATAAAAAAAATAATAAGGTAAGAACGCATTTTCTACTTTCTACCTATAAAGAACAGGTAAAAAAAGTAAAATAAAATAAACAGTTTCGATAATTTCTAATATATTTCAACAAATTTGGTATCAGACATAGAAATAGTTATTTTAAGAAAACTAAGTAGGACCTAAAAATATTTCCAATCCAACAAGTTAGATGCGTCAAGAAGTAGCAGGCATACTGGATCCAGCGATTCTAGCAGGCGCAAACACAAAAAATCTGTCGCAAATATAGTGAGATAATGTTTCAACTAATTTTTTGTCGGTAGCCTACATTTACTGAAGCACGGAATCATTCAATAGGTAACTTTAACCCCTTTGAGCCGCCCCGCACTGTTCAACGATTTCGCTTAAACTTGAAGACTATTTTTGTTGTCATTGGAACAAAACGGAGGAGGGGGCTCAAAAAAACTCGAAAATTAAAAATAAGAACCACCTTCTTGAAGATACTGTAAGAGCTTTAAACATTTCTAACTAATACTCATTTGCGAGATGTTTTTTAGAATTAGAGAGAAGAAATTCTGCAACTGACGATAGTACTATACATTTTTACGGCGATTAGCCTAAGGCTCAAAGAGGTTGCAGTTTCGCA
>CAKNYM010049230.1:0-21672 GCA_932195095.1 Andricus curvator | reverse complement strand
CAAAAAGACGTCTTTAGGATATCTTTAGGACAAGTGTGCCCACTGGGAAAAGCATTTAGACAAAAATGCAATTAAAACGCATTGAAACGTTCCAATGCGTTCCAATGAACTCCTTGTTACCGGGTTAGAACTATAAATATGCTGATCCTTACGAATGTGTCAAATTTTTGGAAATTCTTATAACCTCGAAAAATTGGTTTACCAAATATTTAAAAAAATACTACACTAAATCAGTTAATATTATAATTACCTTCGTCATGTAGATTTGCGACATATTTGCGACCACAAGTGCCTGCAAATATGTCCGAAAAGATTACTCTGAACAAAAAAGAACAATATTTATAAAAAGCCGTGTTCTTTCAATTTTTATAATTTGTTGACCTTTTGCGAGTAACGAAAACATATTTTTATTTTTGTAAAAAATCAGAAATTCTACTTTCAATCGCTACCGCAGTCCGGGTTTTAAAATCTGAAATTCTAGCGTCAGCATTCTCGATCGATTTTCTCGGAACAAGTTAATTTTTTTACATTAAACATTATTTATCTATATTCAGAAACTCAATATTTCGGGAGCATGTTTTTATTTATTTTTTAAACTAAAAATTGAATTTTTTTCTCAATCTGCACTCGTGCCATCTCCAATTTTAGGTTATAGTGTCAGTTTCAGATTGTCAACTTCCACATCTATTTCCTCTAAACTGTCCCCTCTTTTTGTTCAATATTTTTTTCAGAACTAATTATAAAAACTATAATTACAAAGTAATAAATTCCGGGCTTCTCGCGGTCATGTGGCCTGGTACAATTGTCGTATTGTATCCGCATCTCTCGTTGGCCCTTATTCTGAACGAGTACTTAATATTAAGTATTATTAATATATTCTTAGTATTAATGAGGACTTTAATATTTTTACAAATGTTATTCTATTGCTTTGGAACTTTTTCGTTTTGCAATTATTATCGTAGATTCAGCAATTTAGCATCGCTACTGTAGAATACTCTTCAAAATTAATTCAAAAAAATTAGTTAATGGTTTATTTAATAAAAAATAAAAAATTCCACAAAGTTAACTTAACAGGAATAAAAAGAGCTATCACTGTTTAAAATCGGAACAAACTGAACTATTTTTAAACAAAAAATGGTGAAGAAACTTTTTTTTATTATACTATGAATCGATTCCTCTTTAATAATTCAATGAAATTCTTAGCAGTTCCCTTTTATTTCATATTTAATTGCTTACAAAGTTTGAGTTTCTGTTGGGCTAGGATATATCTGTAAATGAAAAGCTAAATTTTGCATAAGAAATTTGTAACAATTAAAAATGTATACTTACTTGGAAGTATTATTAAAAAAAGTATATAATTATCATACTTGCTCAAAACTCAGTTACATAATGTTCAAGAATATTAATCTTTCGTGTCCCTAGTGAAAAGATACACGTTTATAAACGTATATTTGTCCGAAATTAACACGTTTATTCAATGTAAGAAAAAAAATCCATAAAAATCTTACCACTTACCAAAATATGTTCAAAATTACCTTAAGAACATTTAAAATGTTGATTATTGTCGTATTTAATAAAATTAACAAAAAATACAGAAATTTTTTCAAATACCTTCTTGTAGAATTGACATATATCTATCAATTTCATCTAATTAAACGCAGAATTTCAACAGCTATCAAACTATTAATTTCAAATAAAAAACTTTTTGTTTAAGAATTGAATGAAGGACAATGTCAGGAAAATACCAGAAAGAAATTAATGAGCTTAGCCTAAGACACAAACGAAGGCGGACGAAGTTAATAAGAGAAAATTTGGGACAGCAAAATGCAATTCCAGCTGTTGGCAACCCAGAGTTTTTTGCACATGAATTGGCAAAAGAATCACTATCAGTGACAGTCAATGCAAATCTGGTCTTTCCACCAGAGGAACAAGAACTGGAACAAGATGAACAAGTGGAGGAACAAGAAAGTGCATATTCAGAAGTTGATCAAACAGATTCTTCGGCGGAGGAAGATTCTGACGAGGAGCGTTCAAAGGATATACAATTATTTTTGGAAGAAAATCCTGCGCCCAATGATTCAGAGAACGATGATGATCCAGATACCAATGATGATTATTTGGACGAACCTCTTGAAGTCAATCCTGATGTACTTGCCAGGAAAAAATTCAAACATGCCTTTTTAGAGGCTAAATTAACACAAGTAGAATGTAATATAATGTTAAAAGCATTACGTCAGAATCCTTTTGGTCTTGTATACTTAGCAAAAGACGTTAGAACTGTACTTGGTACGCCAACTTTCGTTGCCAGCAGAATAATTCAAAACACAGCAGGTGGAGAATACTTGCACATTGGATTGAAGTATGGAATTTTGAAGAAACTGCAAACTATTCCACTCCATATGTTGCGTGAATTCCTAGAGATAGACTTCAGCACAGATGGAGCTCATTCAGATAAGAACCTTTGTCAATATTGGCCAATTCAACATCAACATCTTAGATAAAAGACCTATAATTATTGGTGTTTTCAAAGAATATCATAAGCCAAATAATGCATACGACTTTCTGAATGCATTTGTCGAAGAATTTCTCGAGATACACAGAGAGGGCGGAGTCGAAATATAAAATCGGAAAATCCCGATAAGAATACGATCCTTTATAGCCGATGCACCAGTCAGAGCCTTGGTGTTAAACCACTACGGACATACTTCTGCACATGCATGTTCAAAATGCAAAGTAGAAGGATATCGGTGTGAAGTACCAGGTTTTCGCGGTGCGATGATTTTCAGCGATACAGGTCATGAACCTAGAACTGATGAAGAATATATACTTCTCTTGGACGAGGATCACCATAAAGGGCAAAGTCCATTAGCTGCGCTGCCAATGGGGTTAATGAGCCAGTCTCCTTTTGAGGGCATGCATTTAATTTGGATTGGAAACGTTAAAAAAGTTATAAGAGCGCATGTTGAAGGGGATTATTTATGCCCAAAACTGTATGGAAGAAAATTGGACATTCTGACATCTAGAACTGAGACACTTTCAGAGTTTTGCCAGAGCGAATTCGGTCGTCGTCGCCCGCGAAGCATACAAATGTTTCATCACTTCAAAGCTGTCGAATTCCGACAACTTCTTCTGTATACTTCTCCCGCACTTTTTATGAACGTTTTCGATGATGATTACTATCGGCACTTCCTGCTCTTACACATTGTAATGCGTCTTCTTGTATCAGAAAATATATCTGAGGAAAACTATGCGTACCGTGAACAAGCGTTAGAATCAATTTTTGACGTATAATGTTCACGGTTCGTTGCACATCGTTCAGGATTGCAGAATTCTAGGCAGCTTGGATACATTCAGTGCTTTTGCATTTGAGAACAGTATATGCCAGAATTTCGAAAATTCATTCGAAAACCTCATTTACAACTACAACAGTTTTGTAAAAGTATTTATATATGAAACGATATTGCGTGTGCTCCAGTAGACGATAATTTCATATTTCGACCATCGCAGTTCCACTTTGAAGGCCCCCTCACGAATGATTTGCCGCCAAACAGTCGACAGTTTAAGAAACTAGAAATAGCAAAACTCACTTTTGCACTGAATTTGCGTGATAATTGTTGCATTCTCAAGGATGGAAACATTTGTCTAATTGAAGGCCATGAAGAGGATTTGTTAGAAAACGAGTGGATTTGTGCAACAATATTGACACCTCTATCGCTGGAATAATCCTCATAATCACTTTACGTCGAAAAAATAGAGGGTTATACGAATTTGTATATTTTACTCCATTACTATTATTACATACCTGGAAGTCAGAAAGGCCCTGGCGGACCGAACGAATGGAACGGATACGCTATAGCGTATCCTTATAGTATCCACATCGTATCCTCTCCGTATCATGCAAGAAAAACTCATTAAAAAAGAAAGATTAACATTTCACTTGTTGAAATTCGGATTCTACGTGAAATTTTGAGTTAAAAGGTTACTGAGTAATCGCAATAGTTTTTCTTGCAACATTAAAAACTTTAAAAAAAAACTACTTTCAACATGGCCGACGGGTCGGATTGCGATTCGGACGGCTCCGAAAAAACTGTCATAGACGACAGTATCTCGGGTACGAATCTTTTACCAATGTACAAGTGTTGCAAATTAGCGCCTGTGAAATCGGTTGTGTGCATTAATTGTGGTGCTACGTATCATAGAAGCTGTGCCGCCCGTGTAAAAACTCTGGTGTGCTTCAATCGAGGTAGGTGTAAGTGCTGTGAAGCTCCTAAGACCTCATCTTCAACGCCTGAGTCTACGAAAGATGGATCTGAAGTATCTTATTTGCGTGAAATTTTAAAAAGACAAGAGGTAATCATCAATGGTAAAGATGATATGATCGATTCACTGAAAAAGGAATTAAAAATTATGAAGATGAAAGCCGCAGAGTTTGAGGAAATGAGGAAGCAAGATGGCGTGACTCGGCCGAGGCCTGTTACTTCATATCGAGACGCAGCCCTTGTCATAAAGCCTAAGAACGAGACACAAACATGTCAGGAAACGACGAAAGCCGTCAAAAATAAAGTCAGTCCTAGTGAACTTTCGGCTCGTGTCACATCAGTAAGAAACATCTCAGGTGGGGGTGTCGTAATCAGCTGTTCGGACTTCAACTCTAGGGAGAAGCTATCTCAGGCTGTTAAAAATGAGCTAGGTGACGAATACACCATTAGGGACCACGCAAGCTCTACCCTAAAGTGAAAATTTTGGGTATACATGCCAATGAAATTGAAGAAAACGATGAGCTTATCCCCAAAATCTGCAACCAAAACCAAATTTCTGATGGTCCGGAATTTAAGATGAAAGTTTTCTTCAAAAAAGTTAACAGAAATAATAAGAATTTCTATACAGTAATTCTCGAAGTTGATCCAACCACTCACAACACACTAGTAGAAAAACGTAGAATTTATGTAGGCTGGGGTAGCTGCACGGTACTCGATCATGTGAGCGTTTTCAGATGCATGAAATGTCTCAGATTTGGCCATATGGCTAAACACTGTCATAGCACTTTACACACTTGTCCACAATGTAACGGTTCTCACCCAGAAGCCGAATGTACGTCTTCTATAAGAAAATGTACGAACTGCTTCCATGCGGCCACAATTCTGAAGATTCCTGGCGTAAAATTCGACCACGCAGTATTTAGCAAAGACTGTTTATCCTAAAAGAAAGCTCTGTCGAGAGCGGCCAGTAGAATAGACTATGCTCGTGAATAGCAATTGGATCTGTCAAGACGTTCTTCCGGCAGCTTACTTGAGAAACTCGATTTGAATGCTACCACCAGCCGACAACAAGAGAGACGGTCTGCTGCAAGTAAACGATATGACTCACCATGTAACCTTAATATTTATTACCAAAATGTTCGTGGCCTACGAACCAAACTTATCAACCTACAGCATGCTATTGCTCTCTCGGAATTTACGTACGACGTTATCATTCTGACAGAAACGTGGCTCAATTCCAATCACTTCAACGCTGAGTTGGGTATGAATGACTACACTATCTACAGAAGGGATAGGGATAACCTATCGAGTAACTTTGAACGAGGTGGGGGAGTACTACTTGCGGTACACTCGAAATTTCGAAGCTTCGAATATCGAACACCAATTACTTCTGTCGAGCAGATTTTTGTAACAATCTTCAATGGAAATGAGCGCATTTTGTTAGGAACTGCTTACATTCCGCCACTATCACGTCCAGAGGTTTATTTAAATCACTGCACCGCTATATAATCTGCTCTTGAGTCTACTAAACCTACGGCTACAATCATCGTTGGCGACTATAACATCCCTAACATTCGCTGGACCAACGACGATCGAGGATTACGTATCCTCTCTAGCAACGGGGCCTTGCCTTCTGCAAGAGAGAGGGCAAATGCGCTTTTTGACACGTGCGGTTTTTATAACCTTTTCCAAAAAAACCAAGTGCAGAATACTTCAGGTAAGATTCTCGATTTGGTTTTTACTTCCTTGTATGCAACTACTGTGCGTCAATCTTCCGATCCTCTCTTGCCCAGCGATGTATACCACCCTCCAGTAGATATTGTTCTCCCAAAGCAAATGATCGCGTCAAGCTCTGATACATACTTTTATCTAGATTTCAAAAATGCAAATTACGCAGCAATAACTTCCCTTTTGGTGACAGTAGATTGGGATGCATTGTTTACTCAATTACCTATAGAGGATTGTGTCACTTATTTTTACGCGGTCTTGTATGACTTAATTGAATTATATGTACCATGGCGAAAAACTCGTAGCGATAAATATCCTGTATATTTTTCTCGAGACTTAGTTAATGTGCTTTACCAAAAGAGAGCGGCTCATTATCGATTTAAAACTTCAGGAAATCAGACAGACCGCGAAGTTTTTTCTAACTTAAGGGCCAGGTGCAAATTTTTACGTAAGAATTGCCATATTGGTCATATTAATAATGTAGAGCATAGTATTTCTGGAAACCCGAAATACTTTTGGAAACATGTTAATAATAATAGATCTTGCAGTGACATTCCTAACGTGATGCATTTGGAAGACAAACAAGTCAGAACTGATCAGGAAATCGCCAATTTATTTGCAGATAACTTTGCTTCTGTCTATGAGACGAATACTTTACCCGAATTTAAACAATTAAATAGTGCTACCCTTGATATTCGTAATGTTGAAATCGCCTTGTCAGAAGTTTTTGAGAGAGTCAGTGTAATAAACTGTAATAAAGGTCCTGGTCCCGATGGCATCCCTCGTCCATTCTATAAAAACTGCTGTTGCGCAATCTCTAGGCCAATTTGGTACCTTTTCACTAAATCTTTATCTACCGGTTTCTATCCTTCTCAATGGAAATCTAGTTACGTTGTTCCAATCTACAAAGCAAATGATAAATCGGATGTTAAGAACTATCGACCGATAAATATAATAAACACAATAGCAAAAATCTTTGAAAGTATCATAACAGATAAACTTTCAATTTGGTGTAAAAATGTTATTGCCGAGGAGCAGCATGGGTTTATTTCTGGTAGGTCATCTTTTAATAACCTTACTTTATACACTCAGTTTATTGCGGAGGCGCTTGATGATAATAAGCAAGTTGATGTAATTTACACTGACTTTACTCGTGCTTTTGACAAGGTTAATCACACGAGGTTGATTCAGAAACTAGAGGCATTTGGAATTCATGGTAATTTACTAGAATGGTTTGATAGTTATCTGGGCGGTTGGCGGCTTGCTGTGAAGTTCAACGGTGTGTACTCCCGCGAATTTACGGCAACGTCTGGCGTACCTCAAGGATCACACATGGGTCCGCTGTTATTTAATATTTATGTTAATAACATTATACAAATATTTATCATTGTTATGGCCTTAGTTTTTGCTGATGATTTAAAAATGTACGCCATCATTACATCCCTTGAGGATGCTGTGGCAGTTCAAAAAGATATTACTGCCTTGCATATGTGGTGCCTGGAAAATGGGATGACTTTAAATATTTCTAAGTGTAAAACGATGCGTTTTTCGCGAAAAATATATCCTGTCGAATTCCAATACTCGATAGACGGGTCTGTCCTCGAAATTGTTCATGTAATGCGCGACCTTGGAATTTTTGTAGATGATAAACTCTCTTTCCTCCAGCATATTGATTATTGTACAGCTAAAGGTCTAAAGATGTTGGGATTTATCAAACGTCACTCTGTTGAATTTAAACAACCATACACATTACGCTTATTATATATCACGTTAGTTAGACCCATTCTAATGTACTGCTCACAAGTTTGGTCTCCAAATTACGCCTCGCATATTAAAAAACTAGAAAGGGTTCAACATAGGTTTCTCTCATGGGCGGCAATTAAGTTAGGTCTTCCAAATCCACGATTGTCGCACGATTATTCGCATATTGCTGCTGCTTTAAATATCAGCTCTTTGAAGTCACATCGAAAAGCGCAAGATATTCTATTTATACACAAGCTAGTCAATAGAAATATTACCTGTCCTCAATTACTTGAAAGTGTACACTTACATGTACCGGGTAGATCCCTGCGAAGCTCTACTGATCTATCTCACATATTTCATTCATATAAATTCAGATCTAGTTTCGGCGAACATTCACCAATATCTCGAATGACTAGAATCGCAAATGATTTAGATAAGGAAGGGCTTACTGTCTTCGGCCCTTCATACTCTCGTTTCTACGCAAGTGTCAGATCGTACATTCTAGTCGATTTTTCTTAAGTTTAGATTAAGATTATATTTAGTTTAGGTTTAGACTAACTAGAAATTAAATACTCTTTGTTGCTTACATCTGTAATTGGGCTATTTGCTCGTAATTTGAATAAATTAAATTAAATTAAATTAAATTAAATACTTATCGATGACGTGCGCTGAAGGGACTTCAAACGCATCTTCGTTCAGTAACAGTTAATAGGCGTTATCCGCCGACGATGCGTTTGAAGTCGCCTTCAGCCCACGTTATCTAAAGTATTATATTTTTTTAAAGTTTTTAATGTTGCAAGAAAAACTATTGCGATTACTCCGTGACCTTTTAACGCAAAATTTCACGTAGAATCCGAATTTCAACAAGTGAAATGTTCATCTTCCTTTTTAAGATAATTCCTACTCTATTCACCACTGATTTCCGAAAAAAATCTTAACGCGTTTGTAAGAAGGAGACTTTGGGGTATTTCAAAACTTTCCAGTGAAAAAGATGCACTAGGAAAAAAATTGCCAAGACCCAGGTATCGAAACTGGAAAAACAGCGAATTTTTAAATGTTTGATTTTGGTATTTAGTGAAATTATCCTTATAACTTGCGGGTTTAACATTTTGCTGAGCATGTGTGGGCTTTTTAAACATAGAAATACACTGAAAAAAAATCCACAAGACCCATGTGTCGAAATTAGAATTACGGTAATTTTTTTTTTTAAATTCCTGTGTCATGTCGATTTTTTTTCTACGGTATTTCTGCTATTAAAAATTCTAGAAATGCTCAAAAAATCTTAAATTACAAGTTAAGAAAATAATTCTATTAAATATCAAATTCCAAATTTAAAAAAATTACTGTAATTCTAATTTCAACTCCTGGGTCTTGTGGATTGTTTTTCTAGTGCATCTTCTCTATTTAAAAAGCCCATACAAGCTCAGAAAAGTATTGAACCCAAAGGTTATAAAGATAATTTAGCTAAATAGAAAAATCGAAATTTTAAAAATTCGCTGTATTTCCAATTTCGATTTCTGAGTTTCGGCGATTTTTTTCCTAGTGCATTTTTGTCACTGGAAAGTTTTCAAGTACCTTAAAAAATTATTTTCCTACTTACAAACGTGTTAAAATTTTTTCCCGAAAACAGGGGTGAATTAAAAAGGAATCATCTCTTAGAAAAATGACTGATTGGAATCCACAAAAAATTTACAAGACTTTTCTCACCTCCAGGTATGTAAAAAAAGTTGAAACTCATGAAAATTGAAAAACTCTGAAAGCAAGAAAGTTTTGAAACTTTTTTTTCGAGCGCCGGTAACTAAGCTGTATGACGATCGATTCCAAATTAATTACACTTTTTTAGGATCCCAATACCCTACTATTTTTCCTTTGTAGCGATTTCGAATTCTCAGAAGTATTTATTTTCGACCCACCCTTATATATATTTTAGGACAAACCATTATCGTGTAAAATTTGAACCATTATACGTTTTCCGGGTACTTTTTCTTTCAGGATCATGTCAGAGAACACTATGGATTTGATTGAGAAGGTGAGCGATAAAAAAGAGACTTTAAAGCGTAAAGCCGTTGTAAAAGTTTCAAAATCTGGAAGACAGATCAAAATTCCTAAAACCTTATTAACTACTGCGTCTGAAGAAAATACTCCACGTAGAATGGGAAAAGCGGTATCAATGGACAAAGAACTTGGATTTTTAAAAGACATCGCCAAGAAAAATGAAGGGCTTATATCTACCTCTATTTTACCGAAATCGGCTTTACCGATATTGACAAAAAACCAAAAATCAGCCAAATCAAAGTTTGATCCGCCTCAAATATCGCAAAATTCTTCACTGATCTTCGATTAAGTTCCTTCATTGTCCCAACCAAAGAAGTCTCTAGGCACACTGAATGATACTCAGGAACGTGAAATCACTACTCGACATCCTGTCTCTAAGGAACACAACTCTACGTAAGTTCTCTGATTGATAAATGGTTAATGCTGCGAAATAATATGTCAATAATATCATAGGCACACAAAAAAGAAAAATCTGTATCAGATTTGTTCTATTACGCAAGCTTTTTGAGAAAATGAGCCTTTATGGCCATTTAAAAAAAAAATCAGGTGCGAGTCTATCATGCTAGAACGTCAGGTTCATACCTGAAGTTTTTAAAAAATTGCCCCAAAAAGGCTCATACTCTCAAAAAACGGCCGTGACAGAGCAAATAAGATACAAGATTCGGACTCAGCGACGTCAAGAACAGATAAGCAGAGTGGTATGTTTTAGTGGATAGGCAAATTTTTCTTTTTTGTGTACCTGCATATTTGATAATAGTAATACTTAAAAGAATTATAACCTTAAATTGAGTTAACCACTGCAGCTTCCTTTTAAAATTATCTTCTGAAAGAAACGCAGAGAAAAATTTTAATGCTGTCACTTCAAAGTCACTTATAAACGAACTGATGGCGGGCAAGAAAAAGCAAAGGTTATATTTTAAGCTTTATATAATTACGCATTTATTTATATAGTTTTTACAATTCTAAAAGATTTATATAATTTCAGTGTTTTATTAACAATTCCATTAACGCCAAAGAACGACAAATTGTCGACTTCACTTGAATCTGCGACTTCATCAAGAATATCTGTTATCTTCATTGTTAGAAAGTAGCAAAAAAAGGTATCATTTTACTTTTTTAATATTTATATTTAATTTGTAGACGGATTGAGCAATTTTGTGAATTAAGTACTTACGATGATTTTTTAGAATTATATATGTATTTTCAGTGCTTCATCATCAGCATCGACAAAACAGCAATTTGCAACGGATCCAAAAGGTCTTTCCAACTCTATGCAAAGTTCTGCGAAAACAAATGCAAAACAGAACCGTCAGACAGAAAGGAGAAATTTTGAACTCGACAATCCACACACCTTGAGTCAAAAGGCTTTTCAACAAAAAGTCATAGATTGCCTTGAGTGAGTACAACTACAATATAAGGACAGTGTAACTTTGAATTCTTGATTTTATATGAAGTGAGCCTTCAAATATGATTCCAATTGAATGGAATGATGAAGAATTTTCGCAGAAGACTTTTTGTATTCTCTTTTTTTAAGCTATATTATCCTATTCCACTTAAAGTTAAAAATTAAGGCGCCCTGTATTTCAAAAAACAAAGAATTTTAATATTACCAGCCTCCAAATTTTGTTCGACACAACGTCTCTAATCGTTTATAATTTTAAGATGTTGCAGAAAAAGTTTTAACAAATACATTTATTCTTATCGTATCTTACTTAATGATATTAGAACACTGATATCGGGTCAAAGAAAGATTCTCCATAAGTTGGATGACCGATACCGTCTGAAGAAAGATGTTAACTTGTACGGATCATTAAAAGGATTCCCTCTCAATACCTTCCAATAGTTCATGGATTCGAACATAGCGACGAAAAAGTTAACCAATTGGTTCGTTACATTATCAAATAGATACACTATTTAAAAATACAACTTTTATGTAATAATTAAAATTGATGAATTTGGAATTGATTTTCTAGTTCTACGATATTATGTCTTGAAGGTATTAGGTCTTAAAATTGTTCTGCTTTTCTTGTTACAGTATTTGCACTTGAAGACAATTGGCGGCAGTAAACTAAGAGAAGCCTTAAGTTTTTATTTGAGGGAAGCTATGATTGATGAACTGATTTCTAAATTCACTTGGTTGGGAGATGAAAATCATGGAAACTGCGAGGAGCGAAACTTGGTGCAGTAATTTATCGTAAGTATTTATATCGATGACAAAAACTTTCACTTTTTCTGTATTTTTACGACTTTTTAAAAGTCTGTACGCATTAGAACTTATGTTATTTTCTCAAACTACAATAGCTGCATAAGGATTAGTCGCCAATTTAAAGGGCCCGAAACGAGGGAAGAGTTTAAGGATGAATTTTTGGAGGTCATTAGATCAGCAAAACAGAGATTCAAAAAATCCAAACAGAGGAAAGAAACTGCAATCGAAGATTTCGATGAAGATATGTTGGTGCAGATTCAAAATACAATAAATAGTGACCAAATTGAAGACAACGAATATCTCCCACAGAAAGAGGAAAATTTAGCAGCAGTTGAGGAAGAAATGTTCCACCAGAGAAAAAATAATTCAAGGATCGTAGAAAATCTTACATCTTCCGATGGAGAAACCGAAAGTGAAGCATCATTCGATCTACAAAATGCGCCACAAACCATTTCTGATGACGATGAAAACGACAGCGAATAGGATTTATAGGAATCGTAGTTGCATGTCCTTTAGCCTATTATATGTCAACAGTCTGAAGAAGCTAGTTTCTTATCAGAGGACGTTTGAGTTTAATTTTTTGTTATTTTGTTCTCGTTCTATTTAGTTCCTTTCGTTTTAAATGAAAAAAATGTTTCTTCGAGTTTTGAATGTTCCTCTATATAATTCAAAACTTTTACTCCAATTATAATTAGTAATATTGAAGCAATTATTGAAACAGTTGAGGCAAAAATGTTCGCCAAATTTTTTGCTAATTTCTTTAATTCATAGACTATTTCATACTAGAAAAATGTGACTAGTACAGATATACAGTTTATGCACTTGTTTTGAAAACTTATATTCTAAGTTAATTAATTTTCGTGCTATTTGTAAAGTTAAAAAAAATTAATGTTTCAGTTTCTGATGTTCGGACATTTCTCTATATCAGTGAAAACTTTCTCTTGAAATCTAAAATAGTCAGATTGAACTAATTACCGAAGTAGATGCTGAGGTCAAAATGTTTTAGATTCCTTAATTGATAGACGATCGTATACTATAAAAATCTGACTAGTTGAGATTTACAGTTTATAAATATGATTTGATAATCTGTATTGAGTGTTAGTTTGCCTTTGAATCTATTTTCAAAGTTTAAGAAAACGATGCAGCTGTTTTAGTTTTACATCTTAGAAGGTTTCTATATATTTGTGAACATTTTTCTCTACAAATCTGAATTAGCCATATTTAATTCAGTAATAAAACAGATGAGACCAAAATGTTCGCCAAATATTGATAATTTACTTAATTTGTAATTTTTCGTACTAATAAAATGTGACTAGTTCAGATTTACAATTTATGAGTCTGTTTCGACAACTCATTATCTGACGTGAATTTGCTTTTTGTTCCATTTTTTCAATACTTATTTGGGCGAGAAATATTCGTTTGGTGGAGCTAAAAGCTGTACAGTGCATATTGGAATCGTAACATTTTGACTCACGTTTGCTTAAAATTTATTTAGTAGACTTAAATTTATAGCAAAGAAAACTTAGCAAATAACGTAAATATGTAATTATCATCTAAAATCTATTCAGTACATTTGAAGCAAGTGCAAGTCAAAATTTTAGGATTTGAACTCTGATGTATTGATGAATTGATCAAATAAATAAAATAATGTTTCTCAATACTTATAATTAGTTTTTAATTATTTACCATAGTTTCATTATGCACTTTCAAGCATAAACCTTAAACCGCACGTTAGTCACATGCGCGTGCGCTCATCAGGTGCGTGCGATATGCGTTGCATATGCGGCCACAAATGCGTCGCATAATGCAGACACTAAATGACGATAAATACTCACGAGATGCGCGCAGTGTGCATGCGACATGATTGCGTATTGTTATCTGGGTGCTCTTCATTGTCAGTTACGTGAGAGTTTTACTCGGAATTTAACGCTACTCCGCGTTCTGCATTGTCGTTAGTGATTGGTAATCCGCAAATTGCATGTAAAGCAAATTTGTAATCCTCTATGGCCTTAATTTCATTTTTTTTTTGCTTTAGATTAAGTTCTAAGAGGATTTTAGAGCATTTTAGAGATTTTTTAGATTTTTTAGCATTTTAGAGGAGCTATTGAAGAGAAAATCGAAAGCAGGTACTCAGGGAATTCGCCATACTCTGTAGTATAATAATAATTCAAATTTTAGCATCGAAATCCTGAAAAAATTTGGTTCGCCCTCAGGGCTTTTTCTCCGCGGAACTTTACAAAAGTTACACGATCATGAATAGCTAAATAAATTGCAGCAGTTGATTTAATTTTGTACGTATCATTGATTGATCAATTTTAATAAAGCAACTGGTTTTTAAGCACTTTTAAACAATTTAAATACGAATATTTTGGCTTCCGTTTCCAGTACCGATAGAGGTTACACAGTGTTTTTCGAGTGCGATCATTTTTTGGCTGGGGAGAAGTGAAAAGTTGAGTAAGTACGGTGAGGGTGCGATGAGTGAGGGGACTGGAGTGAAAGTGCAAGTGTGAATGAAGGGAGCGGTAGAAAGTGCGAATTTAATGATGAAAAAAAGATAAAAATTGACGAGAGTTGATTTTGAGGTTAGTTTCGTTTCGGCGGGATACTAGGTTTTTTGGAGGAAGGTGGGAGTTCGAAGGGTGTGAAGGGGGAAGGAGTAGAGGTGGCCACACATTGCCAAAAGAAATCAGGATAAGAGGGTGAGTTTTGGGTAAGTTTTTCTTAAAGATTGGGGTTGCGATAAAAAGTGACGGGTGGGGAAGGGATGAAACAGGAGTGGGAGAGATGAGGCTAACGGTCGGTTAACACGTAATAGCAGCATGCCGGTTACGCGAAGTCCACAGGGTGTTTCCAAAGGAAACAGAGCGAAATTGGTGAGAAAAGTGAAGCCAATAGAGATAGCGATAGCAAAGAGAGAGAGGATAGCGTTGTAGACGAGGCAAGCAGTGAGGGGAGCGCAGATGATACGTTCGCTACGCCTTTGAACCCCTTAGCAACGGCAGAGCCGAGTCGAGGAAGGGGCCATAGGCGCGGGAGGCCCACTAAATTAGAAAGATTTAGATCGAGAAGTTCGGGGTCGAGAGATCTTCTACACAGGTGGCAACAGTCGGAGAGCCCGATTAGCAGCGAGAGCGTGAATAGTGAAGGGGAGAAAACGGGAAACGATAAAAGGAAAAGAGAACGGTTGGGCGAAGATGCGGAGAGGGGCAATGAAATTAAAAAAGTTAAAACAAAAAAAAGAACACCGGAGAGAGATAGGGATGAAGGGAATATGTTGGAAAAATTAGAAGCTCTTATAAAGGGGTTTAGAGAGGAGACTTGAGGAAGATTGGATGAGGCTTGCGGAAGACTGAATGAGATGCAGAGGCAAGGGGAGGGGGTAAAAGACGATGTAAGAAAAGTGAGACAAAAGTGGGAAGAATGGGATGAATTATGGAAAGGAGAGAAAGAAAAGGTATGGAACAAATTGGAAATCATAGAGAATAGACAGATAGAGAATAAGGAGGATACAAAAAGGGATATGAAATTGCTAGAAGAGAGAGTGAGCAAACTAGAACTAAGGAATGAGCATAAGGTTGAAGAGAAAGGGAGTTTGGAAGAAGCGAGAGAGTGTGAGGTGGTTAGGCATGCGCAGAATGAAAGGTGGCGCTTGAGACTGATTGAGATTGAAAGAAGAATGGAAGAGGAAGAGAGAGTTAAGAGGAAAAAGAATATAATAGTGAAGGGTTTAAAAGTGGACAGTGAAAAGGAAGAAGAAGAGATTGGGAAGCTGATGAGAGACATCGGCGCGCAAGTTAGAGTAGAAGGGATAAGAAAACTAGGAGGGAAGGAAGAGGGGAAAGAATGTATGTTTTTAGTGAAATTAGGGAGTAAGGAGGATGAACATAAAGTTATGGAGAAGAAGAAGTTATTGCAAGGAAGAAAAGAAAGAATCAAAGGAGATCTGACGTGGCGGGAAAGGAGAAGAAAGTGGATAATCGAGCGAAAGGCATGGACTGAGAGGAGTAAAGGTAATAGGGTAAGGATTGGGAGAGATAGGATATGGGTAAACAGAGATATATGGATTTGGGACGATAAAGTATAAGATCTGAGGGAGGGTAGGAAATGGGTAATGAATAAAGGGGACAAGACAGAGGAAAGGGGGAAGAGAGGTGATAAAGGCAATAAGACGACGTGAAAGTAGCGTTCTGGAACGTTTCAGGACTAAAAAACAAGGACAAAGGATTTTGGGGAGAATTGCAGAAATGGGATGTGATAATGATGAGTGAGACGTGGGTAGATGAGAAAGAATGGAAAGGCATGCAAAGAATATTACCGAAAGCATATGAGTGGAGGATGCAAGCAGCGAGAAAGGAGCATGTAAAAGGGAGAGGAATGGGTGGCATGGTGTCAGGGGTAAGAAAGGAACTGGTGGTAGAGGAAGAAAAGGGAGAGTATATAGAAGAAAAGGACGGAACAATGGTTAGAAGAATAAAATTAGGAAAAGTTATTATGGATGTATTATGCGTGTAGAGAAAAAGAGGCGAAGAGGGAGGATGGAGAACAATAAGGAAATGGACAGAGGAAAAAGATGGGAGGTTGATCCTAATTGGGGGGGACTTGAATGCATGGACAGGGGAACAAGGAGGAGAGGTATGGGATAGTGAAAAGGAGATGTTCATGAGAAATTCGAAGCAAAAAGAAACGGACCGGGAGGGTAGGAGGCTTCTGGACTTGTTGGGAGAAGCGGGATGGTTCATTTGTAACGGGAATACGAAGGGGGATGAAGAAGGGGAATATACGTACGCGGGTAAAGGAGACACCGTCATAGATTACATTCTGGCAGAAGAAAGAATAAGGAAGTTGATGGTTAAAATGGAAGTGGGCGACGTGATAGGCTCAGAACACTTTCCGGTGATCGCGACAATGAGAGGTGGTAGACCAAAGCGAGGTAGGGGAAAGAGGGAAGGAAAGAGGGAAAATAAATTGAAAATGGGCATTTGGGGGGAGGAAAACTTAAGAGAATTTAGAGACAAAATATAAAACGAGGAAATAGGATGTTTGGAAGAGGAAGGAGTAGACAAGCTGCTAGAAAATCTCAAAGGAGTGATTGATAAAGTTAGTGAACCGGTGAGACCAAGAGAAGAAGAAGAGGGGTTTAGGAGAGGTTGGTGGGACGATGAATGCAGGGAAAGTAAAGATAGGATGAAGGAAAGTGTAAGAAAATGGAGGAAAGGGGAAATGGAAAAAGGAGAACTCAACAGGAGAAAGAGAGAACACGAAAAAATGATAAAGGAGAAAAGACAGAAAGAGAAAGAAAGGTACATGAAAGAGGTAGAGAAAGCTGTAAAGGAAGGGAGTGAATGGGAAGTGATAAACAGGGAGAGATGAGGAAGGAAGGGCATAAATGAAGAAATAAGAATGAAAGAGTGGACGAAGCACTTCAAGGGACTGTTAGGAGGGATGGCAAATGGGATAAATGGAGAAGGAAGAAAAGCGGTAGAGGGAGACGAGAACAGCACAAACGAGATTAGTAGGGAAGAGGTGAATGAGGCGATTGATCGGTTGAAAAGAAATAAGGCAACAGGGGAAGATGGCTTGGAAAATGAAGCACTGAAATGTGGGGGATTAGTAGTGAGAGAAGAGATGTGGAAGATTTGCAATAAGGTATGGAAAGGAGAAGGGTGGTCGGACGAATGGAAGACAGGGCTGGTAGTACCGTTGATTAAGAAAGGAGAGGGAAAAAGGGCAGAGGAATATAGAGGGATCACACTCATGTCGGTGGGATATAAAATGTATGCGGAAGTGCTTAGACGGTGGTTAGAAAGACAGGTGGAAGAAAAAGGAAGTATACCACACAATCAAATGGGTTTTAGAAACGGGATGAGAACCATAGATAACATCTACGTGCTCAACTATCTAGTCAATAGGAACCTAGGGCGAAAGAAAGGGAAACTAGTTGCACTGTTTGTCGATTTTAAGGCAGCATTTGAATCAGTTAACAGGAGGGTGTTATGGGCAGTCATGAAAGAGAGAGGAGTAGACGAAGGATTAATAGAGAGGATAAAAGAAATATTTGTGGAAACTAAGATAAGGGTGAAGATAGGAGATAAGAAAGGAGAGGAATTCTGGACAAGAAGGGGCCTCAGGCAACGGTGCCCGTTGAGCCCACTTCTATTTAGTATTCTTCTGACAAGTTTAGAGGAGAAGTTGGAGAGGAAAGGAAAAGGGGTAACAACGTTAGGAACAGGCAAAGTTTACTCACTAGCATATGCAGATGATGTAGTGCTAGTAGCGGATGATGAAAGACGTATGAATCTGTTGATGAGAGTATTCGAAGACTGTGAGAGAAAAGGGTTTAACTGTGAATGTGAACAAGACTAAGATGATGTGTTTCAGAAACAAAAGGGGATGATTAGAGTATGAATGAAAGATAAATAGCGTGGTGGTGGAGTTGGTGGATGAGTTTTGCTACCTAGGATTTTGGTACGAAACGAGAGGAGGAAGCGACCTGCAGGTGAGAAAGAGATTAGAATGCGCGAGCAAAGTAATGGGACAAGTATGGGGTATAGGAAAAAGAAGGTTTAAGGATGACTGGAAGATGAGAGTATGGATGTTTGATGTCTTAGTATGATCAGTGTTATGCTGTGGAGTGGAAATTTGGGGATGGAAAGAACATAAGAGAGTGGAAAGTTTGCAGGAGAGATTTTTGAGATGGGTTATGGGAGTGAGTTATAACTGCCCAGGTTTTATGCTGAGGGAAGAAAGTGGTATGCAAGTTAGGGGTAGAGAGTGGAAGGAAATAGAGGAGGAGATTAAGGCAAGACAAGGGGAGGAAAGATGGGGAAAAATCGCTGATTCAGGGTACAACAGCTGGTATAGAATGGTGAAGAGGCAGGGGAAGCCAGAGTACCTGCAAAAGATCAAAAAGAAAAGCAAATGGAATGGAGTGGTGAGATTCAGAATGGGAGAGGGTACAAGAGCATGTAGTTATTGGATGAATGAAGAAGAGAATGTGTGTAGAGTATGTAAGTATGAGCAGGAAACATGGTTGCATGTGTTAGACGGGTGTACAGGTGACGAAGGGGAAGGGGAGAGCATAGAAGAGAGAATGAAATGGATTCTGAATGAAAACGGTCAGGGGGAGGAATGGATGAAGAAGCTGGAAGAGCTGAGAGAGAGAGCTGGTTGCACAGAGAAGGGAAAAAGCCAAAAAATGATTCCTAAAGAAGGAGAATTACGAAGTAGTGTTGCGGAGTAGAATCCAATTATGAGATTGATAGTGGTAGAGGAAATAGAAGCCCTGAGCAAAGTCGCAAGCGTTTAGATATAAGAAAAATAAGTTAAGACGATATGTAGCGAATAGTTAATAAGATAGTATAAGGCTTGTTTATAAGAATACATGTAATGGCTATGTAAAGACTCTCAAACCCGTAAAAGTGAGAGAGTATAAACAGATAAAGAATAAAGAAATACGAATATTTTCTGTCAAGCCATGTAATTTTGAATTGAAATTAATAAAATTAATGATATTGAATCAATTATTCAAATAACATTATTAAATCTTTTAAAATTAAAATTAAAATAAAAATAATATGCAACTTTCGTTTTTCAATATCGGAATTTATATCATTTCAAAAGTTATGAGTTATTTATGATTTTATGGTGTGTTCGTGCCTTTGCCCGGTTGGCCGAGGTCTGCCACTCCCTTTAGGGTCAATTTGTATTTTGAATTTCCAATAGAATAGGTTCTACTTAGCCGTTTATTACACTCGCCATAAACGCTTCACCTGTATAGCCTACGGGTGAACCTATAGTTAAATTATCAGTTTTCACCCATTTTCAAACCCCTCTGTTTAATATAAAGCTTTGACCATCTCAGTTGTTCTTTTCCAAATTTATTCTGAGAAGTTTAAAATATACTCTGTAAAAATTTCACTCCAGACAAACTTCACCAAAACGTGCAAAGCGCTCACCAACGTCTGCAAATATTGAAATTTTGGTAGATTTCTCCTTGTTGTACAATTGTTACATAATATTTCTGAAATATGAAAAGTTGGCTAAATCCATCTTGGAATGAGAATGAGAGCTCAATAAATTGGTTCATAACTTCTTATGAAAAAATGAACTTGAAAAAAAGTTGTATTTTTACATGTTAAACTCCATTAGAGCAACAATAATTGTGCTTAGCGAGCTGAAAAATGACTCTACAACAAAACAAAAAATAGGCATATTCTGATTTTGCCTAGGCTATACGAATTTCCAGTCGCCCCTGAACATTTAAATAGTCCGCACTAAGAGCAACTGTCATTCAACAAAATGTCAATAGCCCCCAGTAGCACCGCGGTAAATCACACCTATGGCCACGTCTCACAACCGTGAGATGGGTGGTCATAGGCAACGACAAAATCATAACGACAGGCCGGCGAAACCCTCGTGTGTCTTGAGGACACGAAGCGACCCAAGGGTGACAGCTTTCTGCATCCATCTCGCAAGTGCCTTGGCATATTTTTGGCACGCGGGTATGGCTTTAAGGTTACGAACCAGTGATAGTTTCGCACCTCCGAGAGCACCTATCACAAGGACAATTACTTGAACCGAATATTTTGGGTACAGTCGTTGTAGCTCTCTTGTAAGGTCTTGATACCTCTCCTCTTTTTCTTTCTCCTTTGTAGTGATGTTGTATTCGGACGTAGCCGAGAATTCGATCACGAATATAGTTAGTTTCTCGCAGTCTTGGAGAACAATGTCAGGCCTCGAGTGCCCAACGGAGACTGCTGCCCGAAAATCGTAGTTCCAGATAATTTGGCACTTCTCGTTTCGGACAATCGACTCTATCTCCTTTGGAGCATTCGGCAGGGCAGGGTCGCGGCCAACACCGTAAGAGCGACAAAGATGGTAATAAAGCACTCTTAGGGCCGCATTATGTCTATAGATATACGTCGTTCCCGCATGGGTCGGACACCCTGATAGTATGTGTTCTAGGTACTCAGCGTGTGCATCGCACGCCCTGCACCTATCACTGGGAACTTCTTGACATAAAATGCGCTCACGGTATGCTAAGGTGGAAATGACACCGTCCTGGCATGCGAAAATAAAACCCTCTGTACCTGAATTAAGCCCTGATGATTTGAGGAAAGCAAAAGTTTGCTCCTTCGACAAGGACTGTTTTTCTACATTTCTGTGAAAGTTTCCGTGCATTTTCTTGTCGAGTAGCCCTTGGTGAAAATTTTCAACCTCTGCTTTCTTCACTTTGGTTTTTAGAAGTGAAGCATCTAGATGAAGTAATGCACTTTCCTCACTTCTGATGTTAAAATTCAGGCCAAGGGTCTCGGCCGCTTGCTCCGTGGCTTTGTAAAGGAACGCTCCTTCGGCAATCATCTCGTGGTTCCTGACCATCTTTAGGAGAGGATCTCTGCCATTCGCAACGATGTAAGCTGTACTTAGAACAATCCGGTTATGAAGACACTGGAGATTCAGAAGTCCACGTCCGCCTTGACGGCGTGAAATATATAATCGCGGAACTGACGAATTGATATGCAAGCTTTTATGCATATGCATTATCTTACGTGTAATGACATCAAGGGCCTTAAGCTCGTTCTTCGTCCATTGAACTACCCCAAACGAGTAGAGTAGAACCGGGACGGCAAGCATGTTAGTCGCAGATACCTTGTTCAACGCCGACAGATTGGAAGACCAAAT
>CAKNYM010049227.1:4342-15112 GCA_932195095.1 Andricus curvator | reverse complement strand
AACTTCTAACTTATCACTTTGCTATGACTTAAGACTTAAGACTGACCCATGCTGGTCCAACGAGTTTTTATAGGGCCTAAGGCGACGTCCCTGCATGCTTGGACGTCGGTGTATACGCGGACGTCACGAGTATATATAGATATACTATACGGCTTACAATGTTTTCAGTATATCTATAGCTATGTCCTCCAGCCTCCACGTGCTTTCATGCTCTATAGTCTATGTCTAGCTATGGCTAGCTAGACAATGTACGCTACGGATTACAATGTTCTTACTATATTCTATACTCTATACCTTTACTCTCGTGCTCAATATATATAGTTATATTCTACAGCGTACAACGTGCTGATATACATATATAGCTACACTCTACAGCGTTCAATATTCGCTCTATATTTATTGAGTATTTATTAGTGTAAGCATGCAAATAGATAAATATATAAATAAATATATTAACATATATATACGTCACGGGACGTGACACCTCCCCCCTAAGTCGAACGCGGGGTGAAGCATTCAGGTGGGGCTTCAGAGTCCCACATGGAGCGAACGTCCGCGTTCGAACGTATGGTAGAAGGGTCATCATAAATACTAGATTAAAGAAATAGACCCAATTATTTCTTATATGTCAGTTTATATTCGTAAAAAGAACATATAAAAGTATACAAAATAAAAATATATATGTAATATCAAATATGTTTTTAGATCAGGGATTACATATTGTACTTATAGTTTCTGCGTGGACGAAAACAATGTGGAGCTACATGTCCTCTCTCATAGCATCTTTCGCATGCGTTTAGCCATTTATAAAGTTTTATTTTATTTGTACTAACTTGTGCAGCTGAAATAATGTGCACATTCTCGTGAACATTGATTTTTAAATTAGTATAATTTTCTTCGGAAAACATAAATTTTTCTGCTAACGCTTCTAACATATGGCGAGCAGCATTTTGTCTCGCAGCCTTTTTTGTAGATGCAGGCTCACCTTCATATAAATATTTTACATTATTTTTATGCATTATGCATTTAGCCTCAAATGGTGGTAATTCGGCGTTATGACCTAGTGTCTTTACAATAAAAATAGGTTTCGAAAAATCGTATTCGATACTTATTTCGTTAAGGGTTTGTACAGCTGAGGATTTCGAGAGGTTTCTTTCCATTGCCATGTTATCTGTAGAAGAGAAACAGCAATATTTTGATTTGTAGATAACATGGCATTGGGAATTCAGTTAAACTATATGACATTATATAATATATGGTGTTTATTTTAGCAAAACAAATTTATTATTTTTTTTTAATATGACGTAGTAGATTTTAAAGTAAGATTTAATTACATATGCAGCGTTGACACAATAAAATTGAGTTTTATTCACAATTGTATTTGACAAATTTTACTTTCGATGATAGCCTTACTTTGGGCCGTAACTAACAAAATTTTGGCGCCAAATTCGAATTTTTGAATGTTTTCTTATTACTAATTGGCATATCGGACACATTTTGCTAATTTAAAATATCTAATTTATTACTGTTTTTCATTACAAGAAATCAAAACGCGTACAAATATTTTTGCTACAAAATTTAAGAGATGAAGAGATACATAACCTGTAAATTAACAAAAATATGACAAATCGTGCAACTGTACTGAAATGTATTTGCAAAAAGAAAACAAGGTGAAAAGCCGATTTTTACTGTGATTATAATCATGATATTTACGTAATGAAATTTCACGGAGTGTACTTTTTAATACAATTGTACTTTAGTTGGTAACAGTAATGGTAAAAAATAAAAAATATGAGAACATCTATGTATTTTCAATCATTATTTTCAAGAATTTCAGTGTCAGCATCCGAATCCTCTTCCGGATTTGATATTCAACAACACTTAAAAAGGATCATCCAATCTTACGTGAACATCATAAAAGAGATACATATGTATTTGCGAGGATAAATATTAAAATTGTAAAATTGGATTTACATAGTATAGTGTAAATAACTACTTATGAAGAAGGAGAAGAAGAATTATATAGCTTTCTATTAGAAAAATAATTTTTACATTGACAAAAAGTGATTATTTTGCAAGAACCATTCTTCTAATAGTATAAAGAGAGATGAGAAAAAAAACATGGTTAGCAGTTTGTATAGGTAGGTAAACAAAATTGCCTATCAAGGGTTACAAGAAAAAAAAAACGAATACGTGGTGTGGTCTAGGATGGATTTTCTACAGGAAGGGTTATAAAACTGAGTCTAGGTGCTTAAACATTTAAGATAGACCAGGTGCAGTAATAGCAAACATAAAAATTAAACAGTTTTTCACTGTGAAATGTTTAATTTTTGAAAATGGAAGAATGTTAAAGAAAAAGGAAGTAGAGAGGTTTAGTTTAAAATTAAGGAAAGAATCGGGAAAGACTAGAGGATGCCATGAATTTGTAACTGTATGCGTGAGAGGGTTTCTAAAAGGTGTCGTAAAAGAGGAGTATAGGAGTCAATAGTCATTTGTTAAAGTCTTTGACCCTTGAGATGATTTTAGAAAGATTTATAATTTTTTGAAAGATCAAATTAGGGATTAGAAATAAATTATCTTCGGGTGAATAAAGAGAAATTTCTTGGTTGTCTTCTAATTTTTTGAAATGAGTTCTGAACTTTTTCTAAAAATGGATAATTTTTTCTTGCTGAAGAATTGTAAATATTATATGTTTGAATAGAAATTAGCGAAATTTGTTCAAGAAAATGAGTTATTGATTTGGTATCAATGTTGTGACTACTTCCATTGCAAATGTCAGATCTCTTCTTACATCCTGTGATGAATTTGTTATAGTTCTATATTATCTGATGCTTGAAATGATATAAGACAAACGTGTCTGAATAAGACGAAAAATGATATTCATCTGAAAGGATTTGAATATCAATAATAGGCTCAAGATAAACGCCTAATGAGTGCGAGAAAAGAGAATCGATGTACGAGGTTGTCGCATCAGATGGGGTTACTAGGAATAATATCAAAAAGATACCCGGTGAAATTTGTAGTTTTTAGTTCATTGTGCTTCTCGAAAGCCTGTAAAAAGAAAACAAAAGTTAGTGCACAAGATGGTTTTAATTTTGAGCATTATATCCCTAGTTGTTCCTATGCTTCTAAGGTTTTGTGTTCATTTAGGAATAACACTGTCATTTTTTTTTTAAATTTCCGTGTGAAATAAATATGGCCATAACATGGGCAGATCAATTTGATGCATAAAAACGACGATAAGATAGTCTATACGCTGACAGTGGATGGGATCCATCTAAAATTAAAATGATAAGGGCTTGTCGTTTAATATTAGCGGTTTGACATTTTATGTGTGAACGTTTAAGTCTATTGACGTGTACTACTGCAGGTTTGCCTTTTATGTCAATTTTGACGTTTCCTTTTCCTAATATTTCTAAGACTTCATAAGGCCCTTTATATTGATCATCAAATTTTTTCTTAGGTTCTTTTCCAATTAATAAAAAGACGTTGTCTCCAGTGTTGATTTCTAATGGATTAACTTTTCGATCATGATATATTTTTGACTTTTCTTTAGCCGCAATTAAATTTTGTCTCGCTTGAGTTCTCATTTCATATAATTTTGTTATAAAATTCGTTAGGTAATCGTCATAAGTTTGCAATTTTTCTTGCTTTGATAGTGGTTCATTTGATGGTTGACGAGCTAATTTACCGAAAACTAATTCATAGGGCGTACACTTTGTACCTTCATGGACACTTGTATTGTATGAAAACATGGCTAATTCAAGCCAATCGTCCCATTCGGAATTTTTTGAAACAAATTGTTTGAGGTATTCAGCTAACACGTGATGTGATCTTTCAAGAGACCCATTTGATTGTGGATGAAATGCTTTTGTTTTAAATTCCTTAATTCGAAAACGTTTTGCCATTCTTCTCATTAAATTGCTTAAAAAATTTGAACCTTGGTCAGTCAAAACTGCTTTTGGGGAACCGTAAATGCATATAAATTTTTTAACAAAAATATCGGCTACTGTTGAAGCTTTCGCATCTGGAATCGCTAGAGCTAAAGCATATTTTGTAAAATTATCTTGAATAGTTAAGATATTTACGTTGCCTAATGTTGTTTGTGGAAGTGGGCCAACTATGTCCATTGAAATTTTTTCGAATGCAGTTCCAGGCGTGTCCGTTATTATCATGGGATTTTTAGTTTTTACGCGAACTAATTTTTTGATTTGACATTGCAAGCACTGCTGAATATATTTCGGAATATCAATTTTCATATTCTCCCAATAATAATTCTGACGAATTCGATGATAAGTTTTTGTAACACCTTTATGACCTCCTAAAGCTGAAGAATGTGCCTCTTCAAGTAATTGAGTTCGCTGTTCTTTCGTTGGATATTGAACTATTCCCGTACATATGATAATTTTGGTAGAAGAATCCGAAAAAGTTGAAATTAGAATTTGACGTATTTCTTTCCAACCTATGTGATTAACTTGTGAAGTTTTTGCGATACTAATAGATCGTAAATTTAGTCTCACTGATATTGAATGCAAAGATAGTATTGAAAGTTTAATACTGCTTAAAGTGTCTGACAAATTTTCTTTAGAATCAGCTTCAATGGGAAGGGCTAAATGATACTGCTGTCCTTTCTTTATTTCTTTAGCAAGTCCTTTCTCAAGTTGGCTGAACTTAGGTAAAATACCACGTTTAGACAAAGCTCTTGATCCATTATCACGTGGGGAACCGTCAGTAGCAATAAAATAAGCGTAATTATCTTTACGCATCGTTAATTGATCACGACACTCAACAACATTTTGGTGTGTATGTGCTTGGGTATTCAAAGGAGGGGGTTCTGGAGGGGGTTTACTTTCTTCTAATTTCTCTTCATTTACTTCTTGAAAAATTTCGGGATTTTTTACATTTCTTTCTTTTGGAACTTTTATAAAATCTTCTGCTTCCGAAAGTTCTTGCATATTTTCTTCATCAACAAAGTTTTCTTCATCTGAAAAATTTTGAAAATTTTCATCATTTAGGACTTCATCTTCCGAAGTTGAGAGATTATCTTCTTCATTTTCCTTCTCTTCTTGTTGTGCAACAGGCTTTGCCTTGGATTTTTGGTAATTTTTCTTCTTCTTCTTTTTAACTTGTTTTCTTGAATTATCAAAATATTCTGTATCTAAATCAGATTCATCTTCATGTTCAAAATTTATGTGCGTTTGCTGTTTTAAATTTAGAGACTCACCAGTGGTTGCCTCTTTTCTCGGTCTGCCTCTCTTTTTCAAGGCTTGCGGGTTGCTTGCATTTGTGAGCACAGCTTTCTTGGGCCTACCTCGTGCTTTTTTAACAGCAGGCGAGGGAGGTAAGTATTCTTCCTCACTATCTTTATGTGACTTACCTTGATTTTCAATTTGTTCATTAATTTGTGCTTGCTCTTCGTATTTTTGTTTCTGTCCTCTTGTAACCACAGTATTCCAAGATTGACAGAGAAGTTCGTTTTTCTTTATAATTTTTGGAAATAAAAGTAACATTGAAAGATAGATAAGTTTCTGTATTGGACTATCAAAAAGTTCATTTTGTATTTCATTCAGAGATTCTTCACTTATTAAATTATGAAGCATTTCAGGAATTTTTTTCTTCAAAGATTCGCTATTTATTTTGATAGTTTCTTCGGAATTTGAATTTTTATGATTCTCAAAGTTCAAGAATTCCATAGAATTGAGAGGATTTTCTTCCTCAAATGTTGAGTCATTCTCAGAAATTATATTAATTCCTACGGTTTCATCGTTTTCTAGAACGGGGTTCCTCGAAAGCGCATCTGCATTAACATTTGATTTTCCTGCTTTATAGACGACGTCATAATCATATTCGGCGAGTTTTAATCGCCATCTTGAAACTCGAGAACACGGATCTTTAGAATTTTTGAACCAAACAAGGGGCTTATGGTCTGTAACGAGGGTGAATTTTCGTCCGTACAAATAAGGGCGAAAATATATTACAGAGTAGACTATCGCTAAAGCTTCTTTTTCATACGTATCGTATTTACGTTCAGTATCGGTTAATGATCTTGAAACATACGCAATTGGTTGGTCTTTACCTATTTTACCTTGCGAAAGTATTCCGCCTATGGCATAACCTGATGCATCTGTAGTTACAATGAAAGGTTTTGAAAAATCAGGTCGAATCAAAAGTGGTTCTTGACACAATTTATCTTTTAAAATATTGAAAGCTTGTTGCTGCTTTTCCGTCCAATTAAATGATATATCTTTTTTAAGGAGCTGATTTATTGGGGCTGTTATCTTAGCAAAATTTTCTATAAATCTACGGTAATATCCTGCTAAACCTAAAAATTGTTTAATATGCTTTTGATTTTTAGGAGTTGGGAAGTCTTTTACTGCCATGATTTTCTTCGGATCAGGTCGAACTCCGTCCTTATCTATTATATGTTCCAAATATCCTACTTCGTGTCGTAGAAATTCGCACTTGTCGGGTTGTAAATGAAGATTTGCATTTCGTAATCGGCTCATTAGTTCAGTAAATTTTGATTCATGTTCTTCTAAAGTATTTGCGTAAATCACAATGTCATCTAGATAAACAAAAAGTTCCGTTCCCTGAAGTCCCGTTAGAACTAAATCCATTAGTCTTTGAAAGGTTGCTGGTGCGTTTTTTAAACCAAAAGGCATTCTGTCAAACTCATAATGTCCATAAGGGGTTGAAAACGCAGTTTTGTGTGCATCTTTGGGATCCATTTTTATATGATGGAAACCCGTTGCTAAATCGAAAACAGAGAAATAGCGAGCAGATCCTAACTGGTCTAAAATGTCGTGAATGTTTGGTAGAGGATATGAATCACCAATTGTCTTTTCATTCAATTTTCTAAAATCAAGTACCATTCGCCATTTCTTTTTTCCTTGTGAGTCTTGTTTTTTTGGAACAATCCAAACTGGTGTATTGTAAGGTGATTGGGATGGTTTTATTACATTGTTTTTTAATAATTCATCTACTTGGCGGATGATTTCTTCCTTATGAACTGGAGGAAATCGATATTGTCGCGAAAAAATAGGACAATCATCTGTTGTCGGTATTGAGTGTTGAAGAATGTTTGTAGGTTCTAAGTATTCTCCCGGAATGTGAAAGCAATCTGCATTTTTAATAATTAATTTTTCAACATGTTCATATTCTTCCATATTTAAATGATCTAACCGTAGTAGTTTTTTAATGATTTCTACTCTTTCTTCGCCTGTGATCTTGTAAAATTTGCAGAAATGGTTAGACTTTTCATCGGATTTCAAAAAACTATTTAATATTAAATTAGGCAAATTTGCATCATTTTCATTTTCTGAAAAATTAGATTGATTTGTTGAATTGTTGACTTCGCATTGTTCAAAATCTTGTAATTGAACACTAGGAATTGATATTTTTACAGGTTGTTCATTTATGTTTGCATATTTGACGTAGGCTTTGCCTCCACAATTTTTTACAATGGCTTGACCCACAAAAATTCCTTCTCCAATTGATAATTGGGGTATATAACCTTCACTTTTTTCCGTATTTTCTATTTTTACATAATAATCAAAAATTGTTCGTGCCGGGATTGTGATAACGCCAGTTTGTTCAAAAGGATATGTTGTATTGTTAATTTCAATACATTTATATGTGTAATTTATATTTACTTTATTATTAAGAAAAAATTCAGAGCCCAAGACTCCATCTTCATCTACTGGTACATCATCAGGGATTATATTTAGTGTAGTTAAAAATCCAAGTATGACAACCTTAATTTGACCTAGAGTATAGACAGGTAGATCATTAATGCCTGTTAGTCTCAACACTTCATTTTTATTTATTTTTATTTCGGGGTCAATCGCACTTCTTTTAATTAAATTTCGACCAGCACCAGTGTCGATCATCATACGTGCCGGGCTTTTTAGACCAACGGCAGATACCATGATCGAAGGAATTATATTATTCCTACTGATATGAATTTTGATATCATTTTCTTCACTTGTAATTTCTATAGGTGCTTTATTTAATGGGTTGGCGCCTTCCTCCCAGCACCCATTGGGGGAATAGCGTTGGAGTTTTCCTAGTTCTGCGTATAATTTTGAGGGCTTTGTTGTCCATTTCGATTTTGTAAATATCTACTCTTTTTATAACAATCCTTAGCGATGTGACCAGGGTAATTACAAAAATTGCAAATAATTTTGGATCCTTGGGTGGGATACGGGCGGGTCTGCTGATTATTCGTATTTTCAGGATTGTTTCCCTTTTGGTTTTGTCCAGGCTCAAAATTTTGATTCTGCCTGGTTCTAAAATTTTGATTTTGTCCATATCCGAAATTTTGATTTTGCTGGTTTCCAAAATTTCGATTTTGTCGGTTACTAAAATTTTGATTTTGTCTATATCCAAAATTTTTATTTTGTCGGTTATTGAAGCTTTGATTTTGTGAGTATCCAAAATTTTGATTTTGTCTAGGTACAAAGTTTTGACTCAGTTCAGGTCTAAAATTAGAATTTTGTCCAGGTCTAAAATTTGGATTTTGTGCAGAATTCCATCTATTGTGATTATTAAAATTTCCTTGAGGTTTATTTGGTAAAAATTGGGTTTGGATTGAATTTGAAACAACAGGATTTTCAGAAAAAATTTTTTGTCGAAAGTTTTCGAGGTGGTAACACTTTTCGGTCGCATGTCCTGGTCTTCCGCAAATTAAACACGCTATTTTAGTGTCCTGAGCAACATTGAATTTATTATTTTTTGAAATAATTCGCGATTCTGATTCTTCTTCTGAGGATTTAATTGGCTTATTTTTTCGTAGTTCTGAACATGCATTCAATTTTCTTTCAATTTCTAGTGCCTTATTAATAAGAGATTTAAAAGTATCATCCGCGTTATCTTTCAATCTTATCTCTAATTCCGAACGCAATCCCCTTTTGAAACATTTAATTACATCACTTTCTAAATTTGCTTTAAATGTGTCATCTGTGGCACCATCATTGCCTAATTTATGCGCATCTTCGATCCTATCTGCTAATTCTTTTATTCGCGCAGCGTATGATATTACATTTTCCTTATCCCACATAAATATATTACCTAGTTCTCCTTGCAACTGGTATACGCTTTTCGCGGGGGCATAAACTTTTTTTAATTTTTCTATTAATTCATCTAGCGTGCGAAACGTATTTCCGAATATGCATTTTCGCGCTTCTCCGGTCAACTTACTTCTTACTAATCTAGCAAGATTCTCATGTGCCTGTGTAGGAATTATGGCTTTTGCTTCTGTACATCCCTCTATAAAGTGGGCTAAAGGGATGTTACTACCGTCAAAAATAGGGATTATTTCGAGCGCGTCGCGGAGGGAAACTTGTTGATTGGCTGGCAGTGACATTTTTTCCTGTTTTGTCGAGTCTTCGTCACTTGATACGTCGTCACTATCGTGTTCACTTATTATTGATTCGCGATTAAAATCATGAAATGAGTTTTCTTTTATTACTTCCTTACTAATTTGTTGCGAGAGCGTTGAACTTAATAATGATTTTACATTAGTCTGATAATCAATCACGTCATCGATAGTTAGAGTTTTATTCTGATCTATAGAACCACTGATCAAACTTGAATTTGTGTTAATTAAGGTACTATTTTCGGGATCAATAAATGCAGAACAGTCAAAATTATTGTTTTCTGAATTATCACTACCAAATTCCAAGTCTAGTTTTTCTAATTCTTTATCAATATTAATTTTATTTTTCCTATCACTATCAAGCCCGTTCTTGTTTAATTCTACTTGCTTAGCTAATTGAGGGTTTTTCTTTGCAAGATTCCTAGTGATTGTTTTTTGAATATTCCCTAATTCTACAGATTTTTTATCCGGCATTGATTATACTTATATTCGGACATATTTCTCAGTAATAATATATTAAATGTAAATGTTGTAAATTACCCGTCTTCGTTCAAGTTCTTTGTGATTAAAAATGTGTATAAAATAAATTTATTAAAAATAAATTATATATTGGCTCTCTTTTGTTTGGTTTCCCGGCCGATGCACCATAAAAAGGTTGTATGTTACGTCATGGAAAACGCAAAATACTTTCCTTTTTAATTAGGTTCCACGTTTTAGTTGAGATCGAAGATCTCGCACAGGGAAGAGGAAAGAGAAGCCAATAAATAAATTATAGATGAGTTCAACAATTTATTATGAATAATTACAATTAAAATTTATTGATTAAAAGAGTTTAGCACAAGAAGCTGAAGGAAGACTTGTAGACTTGTCTCTAATCCTTGGGCATGACCTTTAAAATAAAGGATACTCATATATTATGGCCCAAAGGAATTAGATAAATGAAATTAGAATTATTGGTATGAGGACTTACCGGTTATTGATTCGATTGAAGAATCAAATGTTATCTAGATGGTCTGTGTAATGGTGTGGAAGAAGGGGTTGTGCACTTATTATGAATTGGATATCCAAGATTTCGGTAGTTCCTTGAATGGTATTCAAAGTGTTCCAATGATTGATAATAGTTGGTCCAATTCAGGTTGAAATTGGTTCGAAGTATTCCAAAGATGGGAATTCCCAGATGCGGGTTTTCCAGTGCACAACACTGTCACAAGGGTACACACAGTAACACGCGAGAGATACCGGTTTGACACACTAGACACTGGACAGTCGAATCGGAGAAAACCGTAGAAAAATAAAGAAGAGGTGAACTATAACTTCTAACTTATCACTTTGCTATGACTTAAGACTTAAGAGGGCTGGGGACACCCGTGGGAATTCTGAGTTGAGTGTGCGAG
>CAKNYM010049226.1:172674-184028 GCA_932195095.1 Andricus curvator | reverse complement strand
CTTACGCAAAATGCAAGTAGGCCGTTCTTGCACCCAACCGCTCAATTATTTATGGCCATTTTAGCTTTTTTTGATATGTTTTTATTTGTTAGGATGGAGCCTGCTCTACCGATAACCTGCTTACCCTTATTTTTAGGACAATTTTGCAGATTGTTTTCTCACTTTTTCCCTCAAACACCATGATTTTTGTTTTATTTACGTTAATTTTGAGGTCCATGTTTTTCATGCTCGTATTAAGTTTATTCAACATTCTTTGCAAGTCCTCGACTGATTCTGCCATAACAATCTTGTCATCTGCGAAAGCTAACCCACGTACCTTGACTGTTTCGAGATTTACACCTTCTTCGTCGAAAAGTGCAGTTCTTAGACACTTATCCATTAATATGATAAATAGCCACGAGGACATAACGCATCCTTGTTTCACGCCTTGCAAAATATCGAATCAGTCACTCAGTTTCCCATTTACCCTTACACTCGCTTTACTACCTGTATATATTGTTTTTATTGCTTGTAGGAGCCCTCCATTTACTCCGTATTCTTTAAGGACTTCCCAAAATTTATGTCTATTTACTTTGTCAAATGCTTTTTCTAGATCAATAAATGCACAGAAAACTTTCTTTCCTACTCTCAAGCTTTTTTCTGTGATCTGTCTTAGGCTAAATATCTGATCTGTACATGATCTTCCTGGCATAATGATGTTTAATTGGACCAACTTTGTGAACTTACATACCTCTAGAAAATTATTGATTTACCAAAAAATTTGTTTGATTTAAACAACGCTTTTCGGTAAGTCAAAAAAACTTGCGTTAAATTACCAAATTTTTGTTTGTCAGAAAATATTTTGTTTAATCCAATTAAAGTTAGATGAATTTAAACCAGAATTTTCCAGGCTGATGCCTGTAGAAATTCTAATTAGGGATCGTCCATAAACTACATCAATTTGAGAGGAGGGGGGGGGGGCACCCCAAAAACTTTGGTTTGTAACAGGGGGGGTAACATAGGGCCCAAAATTAATATAAGGCCTAAAATTGAGATAGGTCCAAAATTGACGACGGCTCAAAAAATACATAGAGCTTAAATTCGGCATAGAGCCCAAAATAGGTATAGGGCCCAAAATTGGCAAAGAACAAAAATAGACAACGAGCTCAATTTCGGCATAGGGCCCAAAGTTGATATAGGGCCCAAAATTGGCAAAGGGCCCAAAGTTAAGGTGGAGTCAAAAATTGCCAAAGGCCCAAAATAGACATAGTGCTCAAATTCGGCATAGGGCCTAAAGTTGACATAGGGCTCAAAATAGACAAAGGACCCCAAATTGACGCCAAAATTGACATAGGGCCCCAAATTGGCAAAGGGCCCAAAATTGACAAAGTTCAAAAATAGACATCGAGCTCAAATTCGGCATAGGGCCCAAAATAGGTATGGGGCCCAAAATTGGCAAAGGGCCAAAAATTGAAATAAGCTCCAAAATTGGCAGAGGTCAAAAATAGATATCCAGCTCAAATTCGGCATAGGGTCCAAAATTGACATAGGGCCCAAAATTGGCAAAGGGCCCAAAGTTGCGGTAGGGTCAAAAATTCACAAAGGCCCAAAATAGACATGGTGCTCAAATTCGGCATAGGACCCAAAATTGATATAGGGCCCAAAATAGGCAAACAGCCCGAAATTGAGGTTGGGTCCAAAATTGACAAAGGCCCAAAATAGACATAAGACTCAAATTCGGCTTAGGGCCTAATTTTTTTCTCTGTTTTTAAGAAACATACTTCATACATAAAGTATAAAATAATACTTCATACATCTTTTGGTACGGAATTCATTTCGTTTGGTTAAAAATTCTATTATTTGATTGAAAAATTAACTATTCCATTTTTAGAAAATGTATCTTCTGAGTTGAAAAATCATCTTTTGAAAATTATTCATTCATTATTCATTTTATTATGATGCATCATTTTAGTTGAAAATTCAACTCTTTTTTTGAAAATGTAACTATTTTGTTGCAAATTCGTTTTTTTTTAGTTGAAAATCAATTTTTTTTTACTAATAATGTAACTTTTCAATTTTTGGTTGAAAATTGATACTTTTTATTGAAAATTGATCTTTTCCAGTTGAAAGTTCATGTATTTTGGTTGAAATTCGTCTTTTTTGGTCAAAAATTAATCTCCTTGGACGAAAATTCATCCTTTTGGATTAAAAATGCAATTATTTTGGTCTAAATTAATCTGTTTTGGTTAAGTCAACAATTTGGTAGAAAATTGAACCATACGGTTGAAAATTAACTTTTTTGTTAAAAATTGAACTAATTTTATGAAAATTTAACTTTTTGGTAGAAAATTAATGTACTTCTTTGAACATTCACGTTTTTTGGTAGAACATCAATCTGCATGCTAAAAAATTCATCTTTTTGGTTGAAAAATAATTTTTTTAACTAACATTGTAACTATTCCATTTTTTGGTGAAAATTGATCTTTTCTAGTTGAAAATTAATTCCTTTGGATTTAAAATGCAACTGTTTGTGTCTAAATTAATCTGGTTTGGTTCAGTATTCAACAATTTGGTAGAAAATTAAACCGTTCGGTTGAAAATTAACTTTTTTGTTAAAAATTAAATTCTTTTGATGAAAATTTAATTCTCTTTATGAAAATTAATTTTTTTTTGTTAGAAAATCATATTTTTGAGTTGAAAATTAAACAGTTTTGTTGAAAATTAATGTACCTTGTTGAAAATTCACGTTTTTTGGTAGAACATTAATCTTCTTGCTGAAAAACTCATCTTTTTGGTTGAAAATGTAACTATTTGGTTAAAAATTCATCTTTTTTGGTTGAAAATTCAATCACTCTGTTGAAATTTGAACTACTTTGTTAATAATTAATTTTGTTAGTTTAAAATTCGTTTTTTTGGTTGAAAATCAATTTTTTTAACTGAAAATTTAACTATTCGATGTTTGGTAGAAAATTGATCGTTTTTAGTTTAAAATTGAATTATTTGGTTGAAAATTAAACTATTTTGTAGAAAATTCGTTTTTTTCAAGGCGAACATCATTTTTTTGAACTGAAAATTTATCTATTCCATTTTTGGTTGAAAATTAGTTTTTAGTTGAAAATTCAACTATTAAATTTTTCATTGAGAATTCAGCTTTTTGTATTGAAAATTTAAAAAATACTTGGTTGAAAGGTGAATTACTTTATTAAACCTTCATTTTATTGATTAAAGTTTTAACCATTTTGTTGAAAATTATTTTTGTTTTGTTTTAAAATTAATTTTTGGTTCTGAAAATTTAACTACTCCACATTTGGTTAAAATTCAACTTTTCTAACTGAAAATTCAACTGTATGGTTGAAAATTTAATTTTTTGTTAAAAAGTCATATTTTCAGATGGAAAATTCAAAAGTTTTTTTTTTATCTTGAAAAACTGTTTTACAAAAAAAGCTCACTTTTTGTATTTAAAATTAATTTTTTGTGATGAAAATTTAACTATTCCATTTTTGGTTAAAAATTGATATTTTTTTGTTTAAAAATTCCACTATTTTGTCGGAAATGTATGTAATTTGTTGAATATTCGACCTTTGGTATAAAAATAATTTTTTCACTTGAAAATTCACCTATTTGTTTAAAAATTTATGTATTTTCTTGAAAAATCGTACTTTTTGGTAGAAAATTAATCTTATTCTTGATTGAAAATTCGACTATTTGGTTAAAAATTGGTGTATTTTGTTGAAAATTCGGCTGTTTTGGTAGAAAATTAATCTTCTTGATTGAAAATTCATCTTTTGGGTAGAAAATCAATCCTCTTGATTAAAAATTCAACTACTTTGTTGAAAGTTAATTTTTTTAGTTTCAAATTCATCTATTTGGTTGAAAATTCATGCATTTTGTTCAAAATTTGTCTTTTTTTCGTAGAAAATTAATTTTAGTTGAAAAAAGAAAATTTATCTCTTTAGTTCAAAATCCAACTATTTTTTGTTGAAAGTTAAATTCTCAACTAAAAAACAGTTTATATTAACCAAAAAATACAAATTTTCAACATACAAATTAGAATCCTCCACTTAAACAGATTAATTTTCAACCAGTTACATTTTTAACAAAAAAAAAAAGATTGATTTTCTACAACAAAAAGAAAATAATTTTTAACAAAATACATACATTTCCAAACGAATGGTTGAAATTTCAATAAAAAAAAGAAAATGAATGAATTTTGACTAAATGAATTTTTAACTAAAATAATGAATCTTCAACTAACCAAAAATGGAATAGTGCAATTTTTAGATAAAAAAGTTAATTTTTAACAAATCAACCCAATTTTCGACAAAAAATTTAAATTGTAAACCAAAGAGGTGAATTTTAAAAAAATAAATGAATTTTGTATCAAATAGTTGAATATTCAACTTATAAAGGATACATTTCTAACCAAAAATGGAATTGTGAAATTTTTAGAAAAAAAATTAATTTTTAACAAATAAAAAAAGGAATTTCTGACAAAAAATGTAAATTTTAAACCAAAGAGGTGAATTTTCAAAAAATATGAATTTTTAACCGAATAGTTTAAGTTTTTGTTAAACTGTTGAATTGTCAACAAACCCAGATTAATTTAGAACCAAAAAAATGCTTTTTTAAACAAAAGGGATAAATTTTCAAGAAAAATAGAAAATTCAACCAAGAAAAGAAGAAAAAAGAACATTGCTAGTTAAAAAAATTAGTTCTCAACCAAAAAATGGAGAGAATTTTCAACAAAATTAATTATATTTTCAACAAAAAATAAATAAATTTTAAACTGAAATGATGAATCATAATAAAATGAATTTTCAACAATAGAGTTCAACCCAAAAGATGATTTTTTAACCCAGAAGATTAATTAATTTTTATAATGAATTTTAATTATTTTTTAATTTTTTGAATCTTGAAAATATCAATTTTTAATAAACTAGTTCAACTTTCAACCAAGTTGTTGAATTTTAACTAAAAAGATGCATTTTTTATCAAATATTTATCTTTTCAACCAAAAAGATTAATTTTAAAGCCAAAAGGACAAATTATCTATAAAACGGTTCAATTTTCAACCCAAATATATGTTTTTTTAACAAAAAAGTTAATTTTATACCAAAAAGTTACATTTTTATAAAAATAGTTTCATTTTTAACCAAATAGTTAAATTTAAACCAAAAATATGAATTTTTAACAAAAAAGTTAATTTTCAACCAAATAATTAAATTTTCTACCAAATTGTTGAATCCTCAACGAAACCGGATTAACTCATACTCAAACATTTTCATTTTTAAACAAAAAGGATGAATTTTAATTCAGAAGATTAATTTTCGACCAAAAAAGACGAATTTTTAACTAGAAAATATCAATTTTGAATAACAAAAATTAGTTTTCAAATGTTACATTGTTAGTTAAAAACATTATTTATCAACAAAAAAAGCGAATTTTCAACATAAGAGATGAATTTTCATATAAAATGATGAATCTTAAAAAAATGAATTTTCAACAAAAGAGGATTTTTTAACTCGGAATATTAATTTTCTAAGAATCGAATAGTTATTTTAAACCAGGAAGGTGAATCTTAAAAAATATGAATTTTTAACAAACTAGTTTTACTTTCAACAAAGTAGTTGAATTTTCACCTAAAAATATGAATTTTTCACCACATAGTACATAAATATTCCAGAAAATTGTTGAAGTTTAAAGCCAAAAAGACGAATTATCTACAAAGCGGTTGAATTTTTAATCGGAAAATATGATTTTTTAACAACAAAAATTAATTTTTTACCAAAAAGTTAAACTTTCATAAAAATATTTTAGGTTTCAACAAAAAAGTTCATTTTCAACCGAATAGTTAAATTTTCTGAAAATAAAACTGTTGAATACTCAACCAAACCAGATTAATTTTCCACAAAAAAAAAAAGAATTATTAACAAAATACATGAATTTTTAACTAGAAAAAATCAATTTTCAATAAAAAATATCAATTTTCAACCAAAAATGGAATAGTTACATTGTTAGTTTAAAAAATTAATTCTCAACCAAAAAAAAACAAACCAATTTACAACAAAATAGTTACATTTTCAACATGAGAGATGAATTTTCAACTAAAATGATGAATCTTAAAAAAATGAATTTTCAAAAAAAGATTTCAACCCAAAAGATGATTTTTTAACTCAGAAGATTCATTTTCTAAAAATAGAATAGTTAATTTTTTAACCAAGGTGATGAATCTATAAAAAAAAATGAATTTTTAAAAAAGTAGTTCAAGTTTCAACCAAGTAACTAGAATTTTCGACCAAAGGAAATAAATTCCGAACCAAAAATATAATATTAGATATCTTTTGTAATTTTTTAAAATAAGATTGCTCTATGATAAAATTTATATTAGAATCTTAATGTCTTTTAAATTGTCCACTTGGACGTATGCAATTGTTTAAGATTCTCAATTCGATCACCAAAGTTAAGCAGCGCTTGGCTTGGTTAGAATTCGGATGGGTGCCGTCGTATTGGATCAGCTTTTAGGCTGTCTTCACTTTCGAACAAATACTGAATACTAAAAGTTCATAATTTGTATTGCTTATTATTCTAATATAAAACATTTTTTGCGAAAAAAAGTGAGGGTATATAATTTTAAAAAGAAAGATTAAGAAATGAGCCAAAATATTAATGAAAATTGTAATTTTTTCTCTAAAAATAATTAGCCCAGGATGAAATTATATTTTCAATTGCTTAAGATTTCAAAAATAGTTTAAATTTGAAAGAAGTCATATTCGTCAAAAATGTAACTAAAATAAAAATAAAATGAATTTCTAAATATCCATAATTTTCCATTATTAATGATTTTAATTAAAAAAATAAACAACTTGTAGTTTAAATTGTAAACTTTTTTTTAATTTGCTTGAAAGCTATCTAAATTTTGCAAAAATTTAAAAAAAGAGCACAGGATGAATTCAATAAAATGTTTTAAGATTAAATAAATTTGTCAAAGAAAAAAAAATATGAGACCCAGCAGAATTCTGTACGATCGCGGTAACTTATCAGTATAACTCTTCTCATCGATAATGTAAACAGATGCGATAATCGTCGTGGCTCGAGGGCACTAGAACTGGATATTTCCAAAACTAGGTAACATAACGTGGACCAAGCTGCTTTTTAATGTAGGATTTAAATTTGAAAGAAGTCATATTCGTCGAAAATGTAACTAAAATGACAATAAAATGGATTTTTAAATATCCATAATTTTCCATTATTAATGATTTTAATTAAAAAAATAAAGAACTTGTAGTTTGAATTGTAAACTTTTTTTTAATTTACTTGAAAGCTATCTACATTTTGAAAAAATTTGAAAAAAGAGCAGAGGCTGAATTTATTAAAATGTTTTAAGATTAAATAAATTTTTCAAAGCAAAAAAAAAACAAATATGAGACCCAGCAGAATTCTGTACGATCGCGGTAACTTATCAGTATAACTCTTCTCATCGATAATGTAAACAGATGCGATAATCGTCGTGGCTCGAGAGCACTAGAACTGGATATTTCCAAAACTAGGTGACATAACGTGGACCAAGCTGCTTTTTAATGTACGATTTAAATTTGAAAGAAGTCATCTTCGTCGAAAATGTAACTAAAATGACAATAAAATGGATTTTTAAATATCCATAATTTTCCATTATTAATGATTTTAATTAAAAAAATTATCAACTTGTAGTTTAAATTGTAAACTTTTTTTTAATTTGCTTGAAAGCTATCTAAATTTTGAAAAAATTTGGAAAAAGAGCACAGGCTGAATTCATTAAAATGTTACAAGATTAAATAAGTTTTTCAAAGAAAAAAAAAACAAATATGAGACCAAGCAGAATTCTGTACGATCGCGGTAACTTATCAGTATAACTCTTCTCATCGATAATGTAAACAGATGCGATAATCGTCGTGGCTCGAGGGCACTAGAACTAGATATTTTCAGAACTAGGTAACATAACGTGGACCAAGCTGCTTTTTAATATAGGAAACACCAAATTTTCAACCAAATATTTGAATTTTCAACTACAAAAGATCGAATTTCAACCAAATATGGAATAGTTGCATTTTTAATGCCTAGTTCTAAAATCTTCTCATATTTAAGGCAAAAAAAATAGTTACATTTTCAACATAAGAGATGAATTTTCAACTAAAATGATGAATCTTAAAAAAATGAATTTTCAAAAAAAGAGATCAACCCAAAAGATGATTTTTTAAACCAGAAGATTAATTTTCTAAAAATAGAATAGTTAATTTTTCAACCAAAGTGATGAATCTACAAAAAAAATGAATTTGTAACCAAACGAGATAAATTCCGAACAAAAAATATAATATTAAATTGTCCACTTGGACGTATGCAATTGTTTAAGGTTCTCAATTCGATCACCGAAGTTAAGCAGCGCTTGGCTTGGTCAGAATCCGGATGGGTGCCGTCGTATTGGATGGTGTGTAGTTACAAGCTTTTTTTAGGCTGTCTTCACTCTCAAAAAAATACTAACTATAAGGCTCATTCTGTTTATGAGGCTGTCAATGAATATTTGTTTATAATAATAATTTTTATCGAGCGCATTCTTCAACCGAAAAAATTAATTTTTAACAAAAGATTTCAAATTTTAATCAGATAGTTGAATTTTCAACAAACGAGTTCAACTTTCAACCAATGTGTTCAACTTTTAACCAAGTAGTTCATTTTTTAAACAAATTTTGCGAATTCCGCTGAATGATTTGAAACATTTGAATGCAATGAATTATCTGAATTCCTTTTAATATTTGGAAGTTCTTGGAATTCCTTGCATTCGTGAAAATTCCTGAATTTGTTAAATTTCTTTGATTTGTGAAATTCCTAGAATTCTTGAAATTCCTTAATTTCGTGGAATTTTCGGAATTCTTCGAAGTCCTGACATTCTTTGAATTCGAAAAATTCCTTAAGTTCGTAGAATTCTTTGAATTTGTGAAATTCGTTAATTTCGTGGAATTCTTTGAATTCGTGAAATTCCTTAATTTTGTGGGATTCTTTGAATTCCCGAAATTCTTTGAATTCGTAGAATGCGATAAATTCGTGGAATTCCTTAATGCCGTTTAACTATTTGAATTCAAGAAATTCCTTGATTTGTTGTAATTCTTTGAATTTCTGAAATTGTTTGAATTGGTAGAATGCTTTAAATTCGTGAAATTCGTAAAATTTCGTGGAATTCTTTGCATTCGTGAAATTCTCTGATTTCATGAAATTCTTTGAATTCGTAAAATTCTTTGAATTTGTGAAAGTCTTTAAATTTGTGAAATATCTTTGATTTCCTGGAATTTTTTGAATTCGTGGAATTCTTTGAATTTGTGGAATACTTTGAATTTGTGGAATACTTTTAATTTTGTGGAATTCTTCGAGAGTTCGTAGTTTTCTTTGAATTCACGGAATTCTTGGAATTCGTGAAACTTCTTGAAGTTGTGAAATTTCTGTAATTTGTACAATTTCTTAAATGTGTGAAATTTCTTTTATTTGTGAAATTCATAGAATTCTTGGAATTCCTTAACTTCGTGGAATTCTCGAAATTCTTTGAATTCATGGAATTATTTCATTTCATGGAATTATTTTATTTCGTGGAATTCGTCGAACTATTTAAATTCTCTTATTATTAATTATTATTTATTATTATTATATTATCTCTTAATTATTAAAATCTCTTTGAATTCGTGAAATTCCTCCAGTTCGTGGAATTCTCTGAATTTGTGAAATTCCTTAATTTCGTGGAATTCTTTGAATTCGTGAAATTCCTTAATTTCGTGGAATTATTTGAATTCGGGAAATTCCTTAATTTTGTGGAATTCTTTGATTTCGGGAAATTCCTTAATTTCGTGGAATTCTTTAAATTCGTGGGACTTTTTGAATTCGTGATATTCCTTAATTTCGTGAAATTCTTTGATTTCGTGAAATTCCTTAATTTTGTGGAATTCTTTAAATTCGTAGAATGTTTTAAATTCGTGAAATTCCTTAATTACGTGGAAGTATTTGAATTCGTGAAATTCCTTAATTTTGTGGAATTCTTTGATTTCGTGAAATTCCTTAATTTCGTGGAATTCTGTGAATTCGTGAAATTCTTAAATTTCTTGGAACTGTTTAAATTCGTGGAACTTTTTGAATTGGTGATATTCCTTAATTTCGTGAAATTCTTTGATTTAGTGAAATTCCTTAATTTCGTAGAATTCTCGAAATTCTCCGTATTCATGAAATTCTTTGAATTCCTGGAATTATTTCATCTCGAGGAATTCGTCGAACTATTTAAATTCGTGGAACTATTCGAATTCCTGGAATGCTTTGAATTCGTCAAATTCCTTAATTTCGTAGAATGCTTTAAGTTCGTGAAATTCCTTAATTTCATGGAATTCTTTAAATTCGTGAAATTCCTTAATTTCGTGAAATTATTTGAATTCGTAAAATTCCTTAATTTTGTGGAATTCTTTGATTTCTTGAAATTCCTTGATTTCGTGGAATTCTGTGAATTCGTGAAATTCTTAAATTTCTTGGAATTCTTAAAAATTCGTGGAACTTTTTTCAATTCGTGATATTCCTTAATTTCGTGAAATTCCTTCATTTCGTGGAATTCTTTGCATTCGTGAAATTCTCTGAATTCATGAAATTCTTTGAATTCGTAAAATTCTTTGAATTTGTTAAATTCCTCGAATTTGCGGAATTCTTGTCGTTTATGGAATCCACAGAGTTCTTAGTTTCCGTTGAATTCGCGGAATTCTTGGAATCCGTGAAACTTCTTGAATTTGTGAAATTTCTGTAATATGTACAATTTCTTGAATGTGTGAAATTTCTTTAAATTTGTGAAATTCATAGAATTCTTGGAATTCCTTAATTTCGTGGAATTCTCGAAATTCTTCGAATTCATGAAATTCTTTGAATTCATGGAATTATTTCATTTCGTGGAATTCGTCGAACTATTTAAATTCGTGGAACTATTTGAATTCCTGGAATACTTTGAATTCGTCAAATTCTTTAATTTCGTAGAATGCTTTAAGTTCGTGAAATTCCTCAATTTCCTGGAATTCTTTGAATTCGCGAAATTCCTCAATTTCGCGGAACTCTTTGAATTCGTGAAATTCCTCAAGTTCGTGGAATTCTCTGAATTCGTGAAATTCCTTAATTTTGTGGAATTCTTTGAATTCGTGGAATTCGTGAAATTCCTTAATTCGTGAAATTCCTTAATTTTGTGGAATTCTTTGAATTCGTGGAATTCTCTGAATTCGTGAAATTCCTTAATTCGTGAAATTCCTTAATTCGCGAAATTCCTTAATTTTGTGGAATTCTTTGAATTCGTGAAATTCCTTAATTTCGTGGAATTATTTGAATTCGTGAAA
>CAKNYM010049226.1:142671-156011 GCA_932195095.1 Andricus curvator | reverse complement strand
ATATGATGTTAATGTTTTTTGTCTACATGGCCTAAAATCAATATTTTTTTAATATTGATTATTAATTTTATAAGTTGTAAAAAAAATCTCTCAAGCTCCACTAGCTCTCGGTAGCTTAGTAGGTTAGAGCATCAGACCGGAAAATTAATAATCAATATTAAAAAAATATTGATTTTAGGCCATGTAGACAAAAAAAATTAACATCATATTATTTACTATACTTCGCTGGTCAAAAACTATAACAGGTACTATTAATTTAACCTTGAGGTTAATTTTCAAGGTCAATGGAAGGTCAGGACGATTTTTTTAAATGGCAACCCCTATTTTTGAATGCGGGGTTAAAAAGAGCGGAAAATTTCAAGCCGAAAATATGCTATGAGAAATTGGCTTTTATGACTCGAGAAAGGTCAAAAATCAAGGTCAAATGTCTAAAAAACGGTCAGATGCCCTTTTTTGGAGTTATCGTGGTTTTCTGAGAGTAGCAAAAGTTTAAGATGCTTTTAACAAGTCGATAGAATGTAAATGTGTGAATCATCTTGACCTTCAGATAAATTTTCAAGGTCATTGGAAGGTCAAGACGATTTTAAGTAAATAGCAACCCCTATTTTTGACTGCGGATTGAAAAAGAGCGGAAAATTTTACGTCAAAAATATTTTATGAGAAATTTGCTTTTGTGACCTGAGAAAGGTCAAAAATCAAGGTCAAATGTCTAAAAAACGGTCAGATGCCCTTTTTTGGAGTTATCGTGGTTTTCTGAGAGTAGCAAACGTTCAAGATGCTTTTAACAAGTCGATAAAATGTAAAAGTGTGAATCATCTTTACGATCTTGAAATTAAGATACATTTTCGAGTTCATTTGAAGGTCAAGCCGATTTTTTTTACATAGCAACCCCTATCTTTGACTGGGGATTTAAAAAGAGCGGAAAATTTCACGTCAAAAATATTCTATGAGAAATTTGCTTTTGTGACCTTAGAAAGGTCAAAAATCGAGGTCAAATGTCTAAAAAACGGTCAGATGCCCTTTTTTGGAATTATCATGGTTTCCTGAGAGTAGCAAACGTTCAAGATGCTTTTAACAAGTCGATGAAATGTAAAAGTGTGAATCATCTTGACCTTCAGATAAATTTTGGAGGTCATTTGAAGGTCAAGACGATTTTTTTAAATGGCAACCCCTATTTTTGACTGCAGAATTAAAAAGAGCGGAAAATTTCACGAAAAAAATATTCTGTGAGAAATTTGCTTTTGTGACCTGAGAAAGGTAGAAAATCAAGGTCAAATGTCTAAAAAACGATCAGATGCCCTTTTTTGGAATTATCGTGGTTTTCTGAGAGTAAAATAATAAATTTTCAAGGTCATTTGAAGGTCAATATGATTTTTTTAAAAGGAAATCCCTATTTTAAACTGCGTATTTAAAAAGAGCGGAAAATTTCACGTCAAAAATATTCGATGAGAAATTTGCTTTTGTGACCAGAGAAAGGTCAAAAATCAAGGTCAAATGTCTAAAAAACGGTCAGATGCACTTTTTCGGAATTATCGTGGTTTTCTGAGAACAGCAAACGTTCAAGATGCTTTAAACAAGTCGATAAAATGTAAAAGTGTGAATCATCTTGACCATGTTGACCTTCAGATAAATTTTCGAGGTCATTTGAAGGTCAAGATGATTTTTTTACGGAAATCCCTATTTTAAACTGCGGATTTGAAAAGAGCGAAAAATTTTGCGTCAAAAATGTTCTATGAAAAATTTGTAAAAGTGTATACCATCTTGGCGATCTTGACCTACAGATAAATGTTCAAGATCGTCAAGATCTTACACACTTTTACAAATTTTCCATAGAACATTTTTGACGTAAAATTTCTCGCTCTTTTCAAATACGCAGTTTAAAATATTTGACCTTCCAATGACCTTGAAAATTTATCTGAAGGTCAAGATGGTCAACTTGGTTCACACTTTTACATTTTATCGACTTGTTAAAAGCATCTTGAACGTTTGCTATTCTAAAACCCCAATAATTCCAAAAAAGGGCATCTTACCGTTTTTTAGACATTTGACCTTGATTTTTGACCTTTCCCAGGGTCACAAAGCAAATTTCTCATAGAATATTTTTGGCGCGAAACTTTCCGCTCTTTTTAAATGCGCAGTCAAAAATAGGGGTTGTCATTTTAAAAAATCGTCTTGACCTTCAAATGACCTTGAAAATTTACCTCAAGGTCAAAATGAATAGTACCGTTAAATGACCTTCTATTTTCTGTACAATTTTTGTCTGAACAATTTTTTTGTAGATGGAGTATTTTAAGAGATATTTGGATTTTAGAAAAAAATCTACTAAGTGGAACTACTTTGTTACAATGTAACGATTTTGTTGAAAATTCATGTATTTTATTAAAAATTAATCTTTTTCTCGTAGAAAATTAATCTTCTTGGTTCAAAATTAGTTTTTTTATTGAAAATTAAATTTTTAACTGAAAATTTAACGATATCATGTTTGTTTGAACATTAATCTTCTTCAGTTGAAAATTCAACTATTGGTTTGAATATTTCTGTATTTTGTTGAAGCTTTGTCTTTTGTGGTAGAATATTAATCTTCTTGATAACTAATTCACTTTTTGCTTGAAAATTCAACTATTAGGTTGAAAAATCGATTAAAAATCAAAATATTTGGTTAAAAATTATTTTTTTATTGAAAATTAATTTTTCTTCCGTTGAAAATTAGGGTTTTTATTGAAAAATTATTTTTTCAACCAAAAATTTAACTACATTTTTTGTCCAATTTTTTTCTTTGATAGACATTTAATCTTTTTGGTAGAAAATTGGTCTTTTTTATTTGAAAATTCATCTATTTTGTTGAAAAGTGGTATTTTTTGGTAGAAAATGAACCTTTTTGGTTGAAAATTCCATTAACAATTAAAATATTTGGTTGAAAAATCATGTATTTTGTTAAAAATTATTCTTTTTTGGTAGAAAATGATTTTTTTAATTGAAACCTAATTTTTTTCACTAAACATTTAACTATTCCATTTTTCGTCGACATATTTTTTTATAGACATTTAATCTTTTTTGGTTGAAAATTCATCTATTTTGTTGAAATAATGTCTTTTTTTATAGAAAATTAACCTTTTTGGTTGAAAATTCCAATAAAAAAAAAATATTTGGTTGAAAATTCATGTATTTTGTTAGAAATTATTCTTTTTTGGCAGAAAATTATTTTTTTTTTATTGAAGATTAATTGTTTTAACTGAAAATTGAAATATTTGGTTACAAATTTTTTTTTTAGAAAATTAGTTTTTTATTGAAAATTAATTTTTTAACTAAAAATTGAACTTCATTTTTAGTCGAATTTTTTTTGTTGCTAGACATTTAATTTTTTTGATAGAAAATTGATCTTTTTTATTTGAAAATTCATCTATTTTGTTGAAAAATGGTATTTTTTGGTAGAAAATTAACCTTTTTGGTTGAAAATTTCATTAAAAATTAAAATATTTGGTTGAAAGTTCATGTGTTTTATTGAAAATTATATTTTTTTTTTGTTAGAAGATGATTTTTTTTATTAAAAATTTATTTTTTTAATAAAAATTTAACTAATCCATTTTTTGTCGACATTTTTTTTTATAGATATTTAATCTTTTTTGGTAGAAAATTAACCTTTTTAGTTGAAAATTCCATCAAAAATTAAAATATTTGATTGAAAATTCATGTATTTTGTTGAAATAATGTCTTTTTTGATAGAAAATTAACCTTTTTGGTTGAAAATTCCATTAAAAAAAAATATTTGGTTGAAAATTCATGTATTTTGTTAGAAATTATTCTTTTTTGGCAGGAAATGATTTTTTTTTATTAAAGATTAATTTTTTTAACTGAAAATTTTACTATTCCATTTTTCGTCGACATTTTTTTTATAGACATTTAATCTTTTTTGGTTGAAAATTCAACTATTAGGTTGAAAATTCGATTAAAAATTAAAATATTTGGTTACAAATTTTTTTTATAGAAAATTAGTTTTTTATTGAAAATTAATTTTTCTTCGGGTGAAAATTAGAGTTTTTATTGAAAATTCATTTTTTTAACTAAAAATTTAACTTAATTTTTTGTCGAATTTTTTTCTTTGATAGACATTTAATTTTTTTTATAGAAAATTGATCTTTTTTATTTGAAAATTCATCTATTTTGTTGAAGAATGGTATTTTTTGGTAGACAATTAACCTTTTTGGTTGAAAATTTCATTAAAAATTAAAATCTTTGGTTGAAAATTCATGTGTTCTATTAAAAATTATTCTTTTTTGGTAGAAGATGATTTTTATTAAAAATTAATTTTTTAAACTAAAAATTTAACTATTCCATTTTTCGTCGACATTTTTTTTTATAGATATTTAATCTTTTTTGATTGAAATATCATCTATTTTGTGGAAAAATTGTCTTTTTTTGGTAGCAAAATAACGTTTTTGGTTGAAAATTCAATTATTAGGTTGAAAATTCCACTGAAGATTAAAATATTTGGTTTAAAATTCACGCAGTTTGTTAAAAAATATACTTTTTCGGTATAAGATTAATTTTTTTGGTTGAACTTTCATTTCTTTGGTTGAAAATTTGTTTTTTTAATTAAAAATTAATTTTTTTTCAACTAAAAATTTAACTGTTCAATTTTTTGTCGAATTTTTTTTATGGACATTTAATCTTTTTTGTTGAAAATTCATCTGTTTAGTTGAAAATTTAACTATTTCGTTGCATATTTATTTTATTTGGTTAAAAACTTATTTCTCTAACTTAAAATTAAACTGTTTTATTTTTTGTTAAAAATTTATCTTTTTTAGTTGAAAATTCGTTTTTCTTTTTTTGACAATGAATTTTTTATTAAAAATGTAGCTAATTCATTTTTGCTAGAAAATTGATCTTCTTCAGTTAAAAATTCACTTATTTTGTTGAAAATTCAATTATTTTGGTAGAAAATGCATATTTTTGGGTTGTAAATGCAACCTTTTTTCTAAAATTCGTCTTTATGATTTACAATAGAAACTAAACATTTTGGATGAGATTTTTTTTCTTTATTGATTGAAAAATCTCTCTTGGTTGAAAATTCAACACTTCTGTTGAAAATTTGTATTTTTTGGTTTAATTAACAGTTTTTTATTGAAAATTAGAAATTAATTTTAATGGAAATATCAACTTTTTGTTGAAAATTCATCTAATTGGTTGAGGATTCAACTATTTTATTAAAAATTCGTCCTCGAATTCGTCTTTTTTCGTTGAATTAAACTGCTAGAAAGTGTTTTTAATTTCAGTTGCAAAATAATTTTTGACACTGAAAACTTGACTATTTCATTTTTAATTGAATTTTTTTGTTCCAAATTCACGTATTTTTATAGAATATTGATTTTCTTCATTGAAAATTCATCTTTGTACGTTAAAAATTCCGCTAGTTGGTTGAAAATTCAACTATTTTGTTGAAAATTTGATTATTTTGTTGAAAATGCAACTATATTGATTAAAAGTTAGATAGATAAACGTTTATTTTTTAGCCTGCTGGCCTTAAAAAATTGACTTGCTTACACTTCTTTTACAGAATTTTCTTAAAACTAACATCCTTCCACACCTTATCTCTAACGCCGCTCGCTCTTATCGCATTGCCTTCCTCGCTTCGCCTCGCCTCGCACGCATGTCCCTACTTTCTTGCTTTGCCTCGCATGACCAAACTCTGCCTCCGCGGCTAATCCCTAATACTTATCTACTATTTACAATATTTCCACTCCTTTCCACCTCTACGCACTCCTCCAACCAATGCTCCACTCTTGCCTCCCCCTTCCCACATAGTTCACACATCCTCTTTTCCCTAGCGTGCCAGAACCTATTATAACCCTCCATGCACCCACATCTCATCCTCGCTATAAGCTCCTGACTTCCTTTCTCTCCTTTCTCACACAAATATTGCGCTCTCGTCCTTGGCATAATCCACACATAGTTCCCATTAAACCTTGTCTCTCTTATTCTCTCTTCCCCTGCTGTCTTCTCTCTCTCCATGCTGTTTTTCTTAACCAACTCATATACCTTCCTTCCTTCCTCATGCATCCTTCGCACTTCATCCATCTGCAGTCCATTCGTTCTAAAATACCTTTCTCTTTTAACCTCCATCTTCCCACCCCCTCTCCTGTTCTCTTTCTCCCACCAACACTCCCTAACCAGCTTACTTCCCCCCTCTTCCAAAAATTTCTCCTCATACTTACACGCCCGACTCCCCGCTAAAATCCCTACACTCGTTCTCCCCGTCTCCCTCCTGACAATATAATTAGGCGTGTTCCTTGCCAGCACCAGTGTCCACTTTACATACCTCTCCTGTGTCCTATTTACCTCTTCGCTTTCCTTCCACCCCCACACCTCTACCCCATACAATAGGACACTCATCACTAGTGAGTCAAACAACTTCATTCTCCTTCCAAAATCATCTGCGAATAACTTCTTTCCCAACCCCCACACCTGCCTCATCACCACATTTGCCCTCCTCACTCTCTCTTTTATGTGACCATCCACTCCGCCATTCCTCCGAAACAAGAAGCCCAGGTACACAAACTCTTTCACCGCCTGCACCGCCTTTCCCTTCCACTTCCACTCCCCTTCCTTATCCCTTCCACCTCCTTTTCTGAAAACCATAACCTTGGACTTTTCCGCATTCAGTTCTAACCTGTTCTTATCCAGGTATCTTCTCAACCTCTTCATCATTTCCTTTAAGGCCTCCTCGCTTTTTGCCAACAACACTATGTCATCTGCATACGCTAGCGACCAAATGCTAACCCCTCCTATCCTGACTCCTCCTACCACTCCGGCCTCCAGCTTACTTTCCATATCCGCAATTAAAATAGCAAAAAGCGTCGAGCTAAGCGGACACCCTTGTCTTAATCCCCTATCCATCCAGAATCCCTCCGAAATCCCCTGTCCTCCTCTAACCTTATCTTTGGTCTCTTCATATATCTCCCTTACCCTCTCGATCAGGCCGCTCTCCACTCCCCTATCCTCCATCGCCTCCCACAACCTCCCCCTATCCACCGACGGAAACGCGCCTTTTAGATCCACAAAAAACGCGTACACTCTCGACCCCTTCTTCGCTAATTCTCTATCGACAATGTGCTGCAGAACGTAGATATTGTCGATAGTACTCCTACCTGCCCTAAAGCCCGCCTGCGTCTCCGGCAATATTCCTTTCCCCTCGACATCCTTCCGCAGCCTCTCCTCCACCACCATCGCGTATACTTTATACGCCGTATTCATTAGCGTAATTCCTCTATAATTTTCCTGCCTATCCCTATCTCCTTTCTTATACAGAGGTACTATTAACCCTTCTCTCCACCCTCGTGGGAATCCCTCCCCCCTCCATACTTTCTTCACTATCTCCTTCAGCCTCTCCATAACCTCTTGTGTACTAAACAGCCATGCTTCGTTCTCTATCCCATCCAGCCCTGCTGATTTTGACCTTCTTAACTTCCTTATCTGTTTCTCTATCTCCTCGTCATTCAACTCCTCCATCTCTGCCTCCCCCGTTCTTCTACTCCCATCATCTCTCTTCCTTGAATCTGAGCCCTGGAATGATTCTTTAAAAAACTCCCTCCACTCCTCACTCCCTATCTTCTCGCTTATCCCTACTCTACGCTTCCTAAACCTATTTATTATCTTCCAGACGTCCCCCTCTGTCTTAACATTTCCCAACTCCTCCTCCAGCTCTTTCTCCTTTTCCTGTTCTTTCTTCTTACACATCAATCTAAACCCCTTCCTCATTTCTACGTACTCCTTCCTTTTCGCAGTACCCTCTTTCCACTTCTTATACTTCCTCTTCACCTTCCTTTTCATCTTTTTACATTCCCTATCCCACCACGGCTTCACCATTCCTTTCTTCTTCTTTTTAAATACCCTCTTTTGCACGCACCCTTTCACTTTCTCTTTTAAATCCTCCCATATCTCTTCCACCGTCTCCCCTTCGAAGCGTACCTTCCCTAACTGCTCCTTATACTTTTCTATCGCCTCCCTCGTCCAGCAAACCCTCTCCCCTGTCGACACTTCTTTCCCACCTTGCCTTTCGCCGTACTCACCCCTTATCCACAACCCTAATGGCTGATGGTCTGATTCTACCCTCCCTTCTACTGCGAATCTCTCCATCTCCTCCCACCCGTGCATATTCATAACTACATAATCTATTACAGATACCCCCACCTTACCTACGTATGTGTATTCTCCCTCTTCGTCCCCAGTTGCCACACCATTTGCCACCGCCCAGCCTCTATCCTCCATCCAGTCCCTTAGAATCTCCCCCTCCTTAATCATTAACCTATCATTCGAATTCCTTTCGAAGCCCTCCCCTTCCCTGTAAAGGCCCCCTTCCCTCCCCATCCTCGCGTTAAAGTCCCCACCCAGTACCACCATACCCTCCTCTCTTTCACCTAACAGGTCTTCCACCCTTTCTTTAATTCTTTCCATCCCATCCTTATTGTACACTGTCACAAACTTACTGCTTACCCCTCCTATCTCAATCGTGATGGTAATCTGTTTTAAAACTTTTTACGCAAAGAAGAAATTTTCAAATTAATCATTTTTACGTTCTGTAACTGTGATTTATATTATAATTTAATTATAGTTATCATATTAAATATCATTTGTGAAACTCGTGTACGTTTCGGATCTACTTTACCTATAGAATCTCCATTTCCTTATAGTGACATATTCGAATAATTATTATTTTTTTTTGTTTGAATAGAAGAATGTCAGAGATCTGTGTATGTCTACAGATCAAACATTTTATAATTTAAAAAGATGTTCAAATTAAGCATTTTTACACTCTTAAGGGACACTCCTATTTAAAAGAAAATTACCGATACTTTCAGGAATTAATTTTGACAATCTGAAGGGATTTCAAAGAAGTTTAAAGACTATAGGGTATTTTTTTATAATTCAAGGAATTTTCAAGAATTTTAAACAATTGCAAGGAATTTCAAAAGATTTCGAATAATTTGAAATATTTTCAGATATTATGAAAGATTTTAATGAGTTTTCAATTTATTTCAAAAGATTTCAAATTTACATATATCGTAGGAGAATATTTGAAAGAATTTCAGAAGATTCCAAGGCATTTGAAATGCCAAAAGATTTTAAAGAGTTTGAAATATTTGAGGATATTTTAACAGATTTCAAGGAATTTTCAACTGATTTTAGTAATTTAGTTGATTCAAAAGGATTTGAAACATTTTAGAGTATCTTAAAAAATTACAAGGAATTTTCGGAAGCTTTAAAATGTTTCGAGTAATTTTAAAATATTTAAACTAAATCTTTAGGAATTTTTAAAAGATTGCAAGGAATTTTCAAAAGTTCTAAAAAGTTTAAAGTGATTTAAAAGAACTGGAAATATTTTAGGGAATTTTTCAGCTTTTTGTTTAAAAATTTCGAAGGAATTTAACGGATTAGGAGAGTTTTAGATAATTTCCAAAGAATGCAAGGCATTTTCAAAAGATTTACATAATTTAAAGGTGATTAACAATTGTTTAGAGAATTTGAAAACTTTTAGAGTATTTCAAAATATTTCAAGGAATTTTCAATTTATTTCAGTAATTTAATTCATTTCAGAAAATTTGAGATATTTTAGAGTATTTAAAAAAATTTCACGGTATTTTCGAAAGCTTTACAACATTTTAAGGAATTTATAGAAAAATTTAGGGGTTTGAAAACTTTTAGAGTATTTTAAATGTTTTTAAGGAATTTTCAGTTGGTTTCAGTAATTTAACTTATAGTATATCAGATGATTTTAAAAGATTCTGAGTCATTTTCGAAAGCTTTAAAAAGTTTCAAGTGATTTTAAAGATTTCAAAGAATTTGAAAGATTTTAGGAAATGCTTAAAGATTTGAAGGAATTTTGTATTTATTTCAATAATTTGAAGAAGTTTCAAAGGATTGGAAATATTTTAGGGTGTTTTGGAAGAACCTAATGCATTTTCAAGAGATTTGAATAATTTCAATGGATTTCGAAAGATTTTGAACGATTTGAAATGTTTTAGGGTATTTTAACAGATTCTAAGGAATTTTCAGTTGATTTTAGTAATTTTATAGGATTTCAGAGGATTTAAAAAATATCAAGTATTGAATATATATTTTTGGAAAATATTTCAGATTATACGATATGTAGTGTATTTTAAAAGAATCCAAGGCATTTTAAAGAGATGTCACTAATTTCAAGGAATTTTAAAAGATTCTAAGGGGCTTAAAATATTTAAGGGAATTTTGAAGGATTTCAAAGAATTTTGTATTTATTTCAATAATTTCAAGGAATTTTTAAAGATTATAAATATTTTAGGGTATTTCAAAAGAATCCAAGGTATTTTCAAAAAATTTCAACAATTTGATGGAATTTCTACAAAATCAGAGGATTTGAAAACTCTTAGAGTTTTCTTCAACATTCCAAGGATTTTTCATTTCATTTCAGTAATTTAATTGATTTCAGAGGATTTGAAATATTCTAGAGTAATTTAAAATATTCCAAGGCATTTTCGGAAAAAATGTCAAGTTTCAAGGATTTGAAAATCTTTAGATTATTCTAAAAGATTTCACGAAGTTTTCAATTAACTTCAGTAATTCAATTGATTTCAGAGGATTTGAAATATTTTTGCGTATTTTAGAAGACTCCAAGGCATTTTCGAACGCTTCAAAAACTTTCAACTTTCAAGTAATTTAAAAATATTTCAAATAAATATTTAAGGAATTTGAAAAGACTCTAAGGCATTTCCAAGAGATTTCAATAATTTAAAGGAATTTTAAAAAATTGTAAAGGATTCGAGAACTTCTAGAGTATTTTAAAAGATACCGAGACATTTTCGAAAGTTTAAAAAAGTTTCAAGTGATTTTTAGAGAATCGAAGGATTTTTTTTATTTCAATAATTTGAAATAATTTCAAACGATTGGAAATATTGCAGGTTGTTTTTAAAAATTGCAAGGGATTTTGAAAAGCTTGAAAAAATTCAAGGAATTCCAAAATATTTTGAAGGATTTCAAATATCTTAGGGTATTTTGAAAGATCCTAAGAATTTTTAAATTTATTTCAGTAATTTAATGTCACTCATAGGATTTGAATTATTTTATGATATGGTAAAAGATTCTAAGGCATTTTCAAGAGCTTTAAAATGTTTCGATAAATTTCAAAAGATTTCAAAGTATTTTAAAACTTTAAGAGCATTTCAAAATATTATGATAAATATTTAATTGATTTCAGGTTTTAGGGTATATTAAAAGATTCCAAGGGATTTTCAATTTATTTCGGTAACCTGATAGGATTTGAAATGATTAAAAATATTCCAGGGTACTTCAGAAGATTCCAAAGCACTTTCAAGAGACTTACAAATTTTAAGGCATTCCAAAAGATTTTAAAGTTGTAAAATATCTTAGGGTATTTTTAAAACATTTCAGTAATTTGAAGTGATTCAATTCTTTCTCTTTTTTCCGCTGTTATTTATTTGTCTCTAATGAGCCGAAAAGGAGGTAGTTTGGAAAATTAATTTTGATTTGTGAATGTATTTCATGCTCTTTTTGCATACAATTATTCAGAAGAAAGTAGATTTCATTTCGATTTCAAATTTAAAAAAAAAAAAAACGATTCTCACTATTTGAGGGCTTTTTAAAAGGGCACTTTGAGAAGGTTACCATACAAAAATTTCTAGGAATTCCCAAGGATTTGACTGATTTTAAGGTATTTGAAAAATTTGCATAGAATATTAAAAAGTTTCCTGGAATTTTGGAAAATATGGAACGATTTCGTAGGGCCTATTATGATATCCCAAAAAATTTCAAGTGATTTTTTAAGATTTCCGAGGATTTTAATGATTTTAAGGGATTTTGAAAGCTCACAAGGTATTTTGATAAAATTTCCAGGATTTCAGGTTATATCATCAGATTTAATGTAATTTCAAGGGATATTATAACATTTAAATAGATTTCTAAGAAGTTATTCACAAGAATTCATGGATTTCGTATGATTTCAAAAAGATTTTCAAATATTTCAAGGTATTATCAAAGATTTCAAAGAATTTGAAAGATTTAAAGATATCTTAAAAAACTCCAAGGAATTTTCAATTAATTCAAAGAATTTGAAATATTTAAGGTATTTTTAAAACCCAAAGGAATTCCTAAGAGCTTCAATACATTTCAAGGCATTTCAAAAGATTTCAAAGGATTTGAAATATCTGAGGGACAATACAAAAAATGTCATAAAAATGTTGATTTTTCAAGCCAAAAACATGGGCTTTCAACAAAACTGTTAAATGTTTAACTAAATATTTAAATTTTCAATCTAAAAGATGAATTTTTAAACAAGAAGATTAATTTTCTATCAGAGAAGAAGAATTTTGAATGAAATATGTACGTACAGTTTTAACCAAACATTTGAAATAACTAACTACGTACTTTGAGCAATGGATGTGATGTTAGTTATCTACTAATAAAAACATTAAACGATCAGATGAAAACAATGAGTACAATCGCAGAATATATCAGGTAGAAAATATTTCTCTTGGTTAAATTATGCGATATGTCAAAATAAATTATTTAAAAAAAAGTTAAAAACAGATTTCCGCAGAAGGGAAAAAATTATATTTTTTTGAAATTTCTTTGTTTATTTCAGCTTTTAATAAGAAAGAGACTGTAACGTTCATAAAGGCCTGAAAATTTCTATAGACAGGATAATTTTCTTCTTATAATAAAAGAATATACTTATTTTTACGTAAGCAACAGATTCGATAAAAATGTTCACGTATAAAAAAGTTATACTAAAGTACATTTTACTTTTTCGTAATAACTTGCAACATTTACGATAAAAATTAGAAAATTAATTTTTTATGCAAAAAATTCACTACATCTCTTAATGCATAATAAAATATCAGTGCAAATAGACAACTTAAAAATTTGTTATGATATTTCTTAAAAACTGAACGATTGGTACTTACTGCCATTATTCTATGTATCATTCATTTTCTTCAATTTTGTACAACTTATATAATAATAAAAATTAATATTATTCGTAGCATTTATCAAATTGAAATTCATATACTCATATACATGCTGTAACGAACAATTCACAATTTATTTTATAAATAATATTTCTTTTAATATGTGAAATGAAAAATTTCATTACGGCAATATAATTTACAAATAAATTAAGTGTTAAACAAATTTGAAGAGTAAATTACAATGAATTGAATTATGATTATATTCACAATCCTTTCCGGATGATACAGATGGCAGAATTTACCTACAAATAAATTATGAGAAATCTATTTATTACTCTTAGGGTATTTCAAAAGAATCCAAGGTATTTCCAAGAGATTTAAACA
>CAKNYM010049226.1:106381-142661 GCA_932195095.1 Andricus curvator | reverse complement strand
AAGATTGCAAGGAATTTTTTATTTATTTTGATAATTTGAAGGAATTTTAAAAGACTGGGAATATTTTAGGGCATTTGAAAAGAATCCAAAGCATTTGAAAGAGATGTCAATAATTTCAATGAATGCCAACAGATTTTAAAGGGTTTGAAATATTTTAGGATATTTTATCAGATTTCAAGGAATTTTCAACCGATCTTAGTAATTTAATTGATTCAAAAGGATTTTTTAAGGAATTTTTCAAGATTGTTTCAATATATTTTAGAATATTTAATTGCATTTTATGCGATTTCCGAAGATTTCAATGATTTTAATGGATTTTAAAAGCTCCCAAGGTATTTTCAAAAATTTTCCAGGATTCAAGAAAATACTTTAAAATGTCATATAATTTCACGGGATTTTATAATATTTCACTGTACTTTAAGAAATTCATTAACAAGAAGTGAGGGGTTTTTTAGGTTTTCACAGATTTGTAGAGATTTTCAAATATGTTTTGCAATTAATTTGAATTCACCCTGAATTGTTACTCATTCATTCAGAATTATTTTATTATGTCTTTCGAATTTTGTTAATTTACCTGAATTCTTTTGAATTAAATCAATAATTCTATTCTGTTCAATGGATATTTGTTTCAGTTTGTGTTTAATTCGTCTTGAAGTGTTTTAACCTCATTTTGAATTCTTCAACATTCAATAAAATTCTTTTGAATTCCCTTGTATTTTTTCCAAAATCATTTTAAAATTACTAAAATCAATTACATTTTTTGGAGTTTTAAATTTTTTCCAATTTATTTCCATGTTTTAAATTTTAACTTTAATTCTTTGAAGTTTTATGAATTGAATTTTTCGAAATGCTTTCAAATCCAAAAGAACATCAGTCACACTATTGATGCACATATTTACTTTAAGTCACTTTTTGGATTAGAAATGAGTCTTGCTGCAAAAAAGGTCGAATTAAAAATTATTGCTGCGCACTCCCGAGATATTCTCTGGACATCTGCTTTTAGACAACTTCGCATTCAAAATACAATACTTTTGAATAATTTTCAATCCGACGTTTTTTGTAGGGCAATTTCTCTGCTTTTTTCGGTTTGAATAGGTCACTATTCTTAAATAAATTAGGCTGTAGCCGCCCTTAGAATAATAAACTACAAATTCAGGCCTCGGGCTCAAAACACACTATTGACACTATTTGACACTTTTTTCAAGCGATGACGCTGTTTTGCTACTATTTTGAAAAAAAGACACTATTTTCCAATTAAAAACACGAATTTATCAACCACTATAGATTTTTTGAAGAATAAAAAATTGACAGATTTTCGCAGAAGGAAAAAAAATATATTGTTTGAAAAGTTTTTGTTTAATTTAGTTTTTAATAAGAAAGATACTGTAACGTTTATAAAGGCCTGGAAAGTTCTATCGACAGGATAATTTTCTTCTTATAATAAAAGAATTTAATCATTTTGACGTAAACAACAGATACGATAAAAATGTTCACACAAAAATGTTCATGTATAAAAAAGTTATACTAAAATACATTTTACTTTTTCGTAATAACGTGCATCATTTATGATAAAAATTAGAAAATTAATTTTTCATGAAAAAAATTCACCACATCTCTCAATGCATAATAAAATATTAGTAGCGAATGGATTACTATAGAGTATAAACAGCAATAATTGCGGAGCAAATAGACAATTTAAAAATTTGTTATCATATTTCTTGAAAACTGAAAGATTGGTAATTACTGCCACTATTCTATGTATCATTCATTTTTTTAAACTTTGTAAAGCTTATATAATAATGAAAATTAATATTATTCGTAGTATTTGTCAATTTGAAATTTATGTGCTCATATACATGTTAAAACGAATAATTCACAATTTATTTTATAAATAACATTTCTTTTAATTTATAAACTAAAAAATGTATTACGCCAATATAATTTACAAATAAGTTAAATGTTAAACAAATTTAAGAGCCGATTATAATAAATTGAATTATAATTATATTCACAATTTTTTCAAGATAATAACGATGGCAGAATTTACCTACAAATAAATTATGAGAAATCCATTACTCCTTTAGCTTCAACAGGGAAAAAATATGAAAAGGAGCTCCTTATTGAAGGCTACGTACAATCGTACATCATCATGTAGTGCCTTCTAATTATTTGTTGCGAATATTTTGTAAAATTAATTAAATATAAATAACATAGAAAAAATAAGTATTTGGTTTATTCTTTTTCGAAAAAAAAAAATAGTAGGCGCGCGCCTTGGCGCGCGCAAGACTACTAGTATATTTGAAATCACTTTAATCAAACGACACACCAGTGTTCTTTTTCTTTTAGGGGTATACCGTTTATAATATGATCTTTTAAATTTTCGTAATGCTTTGGTGTACAAAAAAAATGTGATCTTTGTTCTAGATATGTTTACAATAGGTAAAAGACTCCATCAATGTTTACATTCACGTGTTGTTGTTGTGTTAACACAGGCATGTATGATAGGTATATTTTAAGACGTACTTCAAAGACTTTATTATATTTTAGGAATTTATTATATTTTTTATATAGATTTATTTTAAAAAGTTGAAATTTTAATGTCTTAAAATTCTTTTTTTAATTTTATAATGTTTTTTATCAATGAAGTGCAGAAAAAAAGCAATGTATTACATTCTTTGAAAAATTATATTTTCACCCTTAAAAAACATTTTTCTAAAAAACGGCTCGGGGGATTTGACTGAAATTTTTTTTGCACACTATTTCTAAGCCCCTTGATCGAACCCAACAAAAACATTGGATGTGCTATGACAACTATCTATAATAACTTTAGAATCATCCTTCACGTTGTAGAGAAAAATATTCCTAGATCTTTCTTTTTTCTTGAAAAGTAAACTTCTTAGCTTTAAAAGTCAACTTTTTTTTTAACACTCGACTTTTTAGCTTGAAAACTTAACTCTTTTGGCGAAAATCCATCTTTTCAGATAGAAAATTAATGTTTATTGTTGAAAATTCATCTAATTGGTTGAGGATTCAACTATTTTGTTACAAATTCGTCCACGAATTCGTCTTTTTTCGTAGAATTAAACTGGTAGGAAGTCTTTTCAATTTTAGTTGAAAAGTAGTTTTTTTAACTGATAATTTGACTACTCAACTTTTAATCGATTTTTTATTTGAAAATTCATGTAATTTTATAGAAAATTCATCTTTGTCGTTAAAAATTCCCCTACTTGGTTGAAAATTCTACTATTTGGTTGAAAATTTAATTATTTTGTTGAAAATGCAACTATTTTGTTTAAACATCTGTTTTGGATAAAAATAAAACTAACTGGTTGTAAATTGAACTAGTTTAGTTGCAAATTTAACTATTTGGTTAATTTCTTTTTTGGTTGAAAATGCATGTATTTTTGTTTTAATTCGTCTTTTTTGGTAGAAAATTAATCTTCTTAGTTAAACATCATCTTTTTGGTTGAAAATTCATCTATCTGGATAAAAATTCATTTTTTTTGTTAAAATTTAATTATTTGGTTGAAAATCAAACTACTTGGTTGAAGGTTAACCTAGTTTGTTAATAATACATATTTTTTGAAAGATTCAGCTTTTTGGTTAAAAATTTAATATGTTGTTGAAAATTCGGTTTCGTTTTGTTGAAAACAAATTTTTTTATCTGAAAATTTAAAAATCCCTTTTTTGGTTTAAAATTTATCTTTTTGCAGTTGAAAATTCAACTATCAGGTTGAAAATTCATCTTTATGGTTGAAAATTTTAATATTTTGTTGGAAATCAATTTTTTTAAACTGAAAATTAAAATATTCCATTTTTGGTTGAAAAGATTACTCATTTTCTTTGGTTGAATATTCATCTCTTTGGTGAAAAATTTGAACTATCTTGTTGAAAATTCATATTTTTGGGTTGAAAATTCAACAATTTAATTGAAATTTTCTTTCTTTCTTGAAAATTCGTTCTTGTGAGTTAAAAATTCAGCTAGTTGGTTAAAAATTCAATTATTTTGTTGAAAGTTTAATTAATTTGTTGAAAATTCAACTATTTTGTGAAAAAGTAATATTTTTTGGTTAAAAATGCAAGTAATTTTGAAAATTCATCTAGATGGTTGAGGATTCAACTTTTTTTTTTTTAAATTCGTCTTTTTTCGTTGAATTAAACTGGTAGGAAGTCTTTTTAATTTTAGTTGAAAAGTAATTTTTTTAACTGAAAATTTGACTAAATTTGTAATCGATTTTTTTTTAAATTCATGTAATTTTATAGAAAATCAATTTTCTTGATTGAAAATTCATCTTTATCTTTCAAAATTCCCCTACTATTTTGTTAAAAATTATTTAATTCAACTGTTTTCGATTCAAAATTAAAATATTTTTTTGGCTAAAATACAAACTGTAATATTTTCCGTTGAGAATTAATATTTTTTCGAAAACTTTACTACTTGGTTAAAAGCTGAACTACTTTGTTAAAAATTCATTTTTTTGTTGTTGAATATTCATGACTATTATAGTTGAAAATTTATCTCATTGGTGGAAAATTTTAAATATTTTGTTGAAATTTTCTTTCTTTCTTCACTAAAACATCTTTCTCGATTGAAAATTCAACTACTTACTTGAAAGTTAAAGTACTTCATTAAAAATTAATTTTTTTTTGGTCGAAGATTCATGTTTTTGGTTGCAAATTTAAATATTTTGATGGAAATTCGTTCTTTTTTTGGTTGAAAATTAATTTTGTTGGTAGAAAATTTAACTATTTGGTTGAAATTTAAACTACTTTGTTAGAAATTAATTTTGTTTGGTTGAAAATTCATAACTTTAGTTGAAAATTCATCTCTTTGGTGAAAAATTTGATCAACTTTGTTGAAAATTCATATTTTTGGGTTGAAAATTCAACAATTTAATTGAAATTTTCTTTCTTTCTTGAAAATTAATTTTCTAGCTTGAAAATTCGTCCTTGTGAGTTAAAAATTCAGCTAGTTGGTGAAAAATTCAACTATTTTGTTGAAAGTTTAATTATTTTGTTGAAAATTCAACTATTTTGTGAAAAAGTCATATTTTTTGTTTAAAAATGCAACCAATTTTTTGTAAGTTAAACTACTTTGGTTGCAAACTTAACTATTTGGTTGATTTTTCTTTTTAGTTGAAAATTCATGTATTCTTGTTTTAATTCGTCTTTTTTGGTAGAAAATTAATCTTCTTAGTTGAAAATAAATTTTTTGGTTGAAAATGTAACTATTTGGTTGAAAATTCATATTTTTGGGTTGAAAATTCAACAATTTAATTGAAATTTTCTTTCTTTCTTGAAAATTCGTCCTTGTGAGTTAAAAATTCAACTATTTTGTTGAAAGTTTAATTATTTTGTTGAAAATTCAACTATTTTGTGAAAGTCATATTTTTTGGTTAAAAATGCAACTAATTGGTTGTAAGTTAAACTACTTTGGTTGCAAACTTAACTATTTGGTTGATTTTTTTTTTTAGTTGAAAATTCATGTATTTTTGTTTTAATTCGTCTTTTTTGGTAGAAAATTAATCTTCTTAGTTGAAAAATAATCTTTTTGGTTGAAAATGTAACTATTTGGTTGAAAATTCAACAATTTAATTGAAATTTTCTTTCTTTCTTGAAAATTAATTTTCTTGCTTGAAAATTCGTCGTTGTGAGTTAAAAATTCAACTATTTTATTGAAAGTTTAATTATTTTGTTGAAAATTCAACTATTTTGTGAAAGTCATATTTTTTGGTTAAAAATGCAACTAATTGGTTGTAAGCTAAACTACTTTGGTTGCAAACTTAACTATTTTTTAATCATTTTTTTTCGTTGAAAATTCATGTATTTTTGTTTTATTTCGCCTTTTTTTGGTTGAAAATTAATCTTCTTAGTTGAAAAATAATCTTTTTGGTTGAAAATGTAACTATTTGGTTGAAAAATTCATGTATTTTGATAGAAAATTAATCTTCTTGGTTGAAAATTCATCTCTGTACGTCAAAAATTCCACTATTTGGTTAAAAATTCCACTTTTTTGTTTAAAAGTCATATTTTTTGTATTAAAAAATCAACTAACTGGTTGTGAGTTGAACTACTTTAGTTGCAAATTTAACTATGTGGTTGAATTTTTTTTAGTGGAAAATCAATGTATTTTTGTTTTAATTCGTCTTTTTTGGTAGAAAATTAATCTTCTTAGTTGAAAAATCATCTTTTTTGTTGAAAATTCAACTATCTGGATAAAAATTCATCTTTTTGGTTAAAATGTAATTATTTGGTTGAAAATTCAACTACTTGGTTGAAAAGTTATCTTTTTCAGTTGAAAATTCAACTATCAGGTTGAAAAATCACCTTTCTTAATTGAAAGTTACTTTTTCTGTTGAAAATTAATCTTTTTAGCTTTAAATCAACAGTTTTTAAAAATATTGGTTTGAAAATTTAACTCTTTTGTTGAAAATTCATCTTTTTGGGTAGAAATTGAATCTTTGTTTATGGATGGTCCCTGAGTATTGTTCTTATTTTTTTTACGACACCATCGAATTTCAAAGAAGAAGAATTTGAAATATTTATTACCTATTTTTGTATTGAAACAGTTCTCAACTAAATTCAATGCTACATAATCCTGCATTAGATTTAGTACTCTTAGGGCATCTCACTCTAACAAAAAAACACAAACGATATTCTAAAAAACACAAATTTATTTTTGGGGGTTATTTAAAATACAAAAATACATATCATCGATTAAAATAAACTATAGAAGTTATTCGAACTCCAACTATAAATCTTATAAATTGCTTCCAAAAACACATAGTTTGAGCATTTGCTTGCGCAGAGTCTAAATTTTGGACTATGTAGTGAAATGGAAGAAGTGATGATAGTATTAAAGATGATTTTTAAAAGCATTTTTTCAACTAAGGACAAAATTTCGAATCGATCGCGAGGGCAACTGGCAAAGAAATCTTAATACTGAAACCTTTCAGGCTTGCCAGAAGTTCAATAATGTCCGTGGGTTGATTTTAGTATCTCCTACATTAATTTCAATATTCATCCGTCAGACGTGATTACAATCCAAATAATCTATTAACATATTTACAGACTCTCAATTCACATGTTGCAAATTACATCTCGCAATAAGATAAGATGTGAAAAGAACTCAGCTGATGAAAGTGACCAAGCCTTGTTCACCACTAGAGCTTGAGTAATTAAACTATCTTATCCCCTAATTCGTACATTATTGACAGATTCCAATAACGTACTCGCCTAATTATAATTTAATCTATAGTCGTCTAATTGGTTAACCAGGATACCAATCATTTATCTTTATAAAAAAAACTGGTGCGTTACCATCTTCAGCTGAGCTCTTTTGAGGAGAGTAACATGATCTTACATTAAAACATCACGCGCACAGCGGAGCCATTCTTCGGTTGCAATCACTGCTCAGGTGGCGGAGATGTGATTTTTCTCTTAAATAGAAGAATGTGTGGTTCTGAAACAAAGGAATTCCATTCATTAATTTAAAACTCAGGACAGACCTCGGAACAGAGTTCTTAAATGCTCAAGAATTTATGTTGAGCAAATTCTCTCGAGAATATGCTCAGCATTTAAGCTCGAACAGAGCATTTATGAGAATTTAAAGCATTTACAGGCCTCACAGTACCTATGGGATAAAATATAGGGACCAAAGGGTACTTTTCGTCAAACTCATAGGGTACTTTTTTCGCCCTCAAAGGGTAAAAGATTCAGGATAAATTTATAAGACTCCAAAACAATGCAAGTTAAATTCCGACGAATTCGAATGAATTAGAAACAGTTTTAAAAGTCAAAAAAATTCCATTGATTTCCGTCACACAATTTAAATGAATTGAAAACAATTTAAAAATATGAAGAAACTTTTATGAATTCAGTAACTTTGATATGAGCTTAGAAAAATTCAAGGGAATTAAAAAGAATTTTATGAAATGCCTAAGAATTCAAGGCGAAGTTAAAAGACTTCAGGATCAGTTATATAAAAACTTTTGAAAATTAAAAAAAAAATCCATTGAATTAAGTATAATTGAGTAAATTTAGAATAATTCCAGTGAAGTACACAAATTCAAGAGAATCCCAAAGAATTTAAAAGAATTCAGGGTGAATTCCAAACAATTATTTCAAATCTTTGAAACCTTACTAATTTCTAACTAAAAAAATGTCTAATGACTACAAAACAATTCAAAAAAAATCAAATGAATTGGAAAAAGTTTTAAAAATCGAAAAAATGGATTTATTTCTGTAGAATTTGAGTGAATTTAGAGGAATTTAAGGGAAACGAGAAGAATTCGATGAAATGCATAAAAATTCAAGGTGAATTAAAAAAAAATTCAAATGAATTGACAAAAATTTTTAAATATGAAAAGAATATAAAAATATGAAAAAATTCATTGAATTGAGTATGTTTGAAATGAATTTTAGAAAAAAATTAAAGAGAATTCGAAAGAATTTGATGAAATGCCTAAACAGGTGAGTTTTAATGACTTCAAGATGAATTGAATAAAACTCTAAAAAATCAATTGACCTGAGTAAAATTGAGTGCATCTAGAAGAATTCAAAAGGATTTAAAAGAATTCAGGATAAATTAATAAGAATTCAGGGCGAATTCCAAATGAATTGCAAAAAATATTGGAAAATCTCTTTAAATCTTTGAAACCCTACGAAATCCCTCACTCACTTCTTGCGAATAAATTCTTTGAAATCCATTAAAATATTAAAATCCCTTAAAATTATTAAAACTCTTGGAAATCCCTTGAAAATGTTTAAATCTCTTGAAAATTCCTTGGAATCTTTTAAAATACCCTAAAATATTTAAAATCCTTTGAAACTCTATTAAATTACTGAAATCAATCAACAATTTCTTTATAATCTATTAAAATAACGTAGAATATTTCTAATCCCTTAAAATATTCCAAATCCTTTGGCCATTTTATGAATTAATCTGCAGAACCAATTATATAAGAACTTTTAAAAAATCAAATGAATTATGTAAAATTGAGTAAATTTATAAGAATTCTAATGAAGTGAAAAATTCAAGAGAATTTCAAAGAATTCAGGGTGAAATCCAAAAAATAATTTTAAATCTCTTCAAATCTTTAAAACCCTACGAAATAACTCACTTTTCTTGAATAAATTCTTTAAAATCCACTAAAATGTTATTAAATCTCTTAAAATTATTAAAATCAATTAGAAGTTCCTTGGAATCTTTTAAGATTTCCTAAAATATTTCAAATCCTTTGAAATCCTACAAAATATCTCACTTCTCGTGAAAAAATTTTTTATCCACTAAAATATTATAAAAACCCTGTAAAAATTCTATGATGATATTTCCTGAAATCCTGTAAAATGTATTAAAATCCTTTAAAGCCATTGAAATCCTCGGAAATCTTATAAAATAACGTGAAATCCTTTAAAATTCATGTATTTGGTTGGAAATTAAATTTTTTTCGTTAAAGATTCATCATTTTAGTTAAAAATTCACTTTAATTATTCCATTTTTTGGGGAAAATGTACCTTTTTTGATAAAAATGTAATCTTTTTCGTTAAAAAAGTGTTGAAGCTGTTTCGTTAAATTTTTCTTCTTTTTTGACTAAAAAATCATAAAAAATTCAAGACTTTTGTTGAAAGATCGTCTTTTTGGTTTGAAAATTAATCTCTTCTGGGAGAAACGTAATCTTTTTTTGGTGGAAAATTGGACCATTTTCTTTTTAATTCAACTTTTTTGTTTGAATTCAACTGTTTTTGGTTTCAAATTCAAATATTTATTTGGTTGAAATATCAACTATTACATTATTCTTTGAGAATTCATTTTTTTTGTTGAAAATTCAACTATACTTGATTGAAAATTAAACCACGCTGTTGCAATTTCTTTTCTGCTAGATATCCATCATTCCTATCTTTGAAAGTTGGTATTCGTCGTTTAGTTACCGTTACCGTTACATAGTTAACCATAAGTCGATCTCATCGACGATGGGCGATCTGTGTTTATTTGAACTCGAGATGTTTGTTTTCATAAGAAGCTTAGTGGAAGTATATGCATTTATACTTCGGTATATATACGATTCCTTTCACGAATTTTTTAAAAATAAGGCTTTTAATTAACATTTTAAATATTTGATTCGTATTTTCAAAGATTCATTTTCGATTTAACGTTTTAATCAAAGTTCACTTATATTTCAAAATGTTTGAAACTTTCGAAATTTTGAGTACCATTTATTTTTTAATTGTGTTTGGATTTTTTATAATAAATTTTGTTAATTTTTTTATTTAAAAACCAACTTTACATTTTTGTTTAACTTTTCAGAAGGACCTTGGCCTTTTTTCAATGAATAGGATAAATTAGTTTAGGGTATCAAGAAAGAATGTATTTCCAATAATTCGTTTCTACGATAGCTTGCAAATATATAATAATCATTTATTATTTTAACAATTTTCATAATCATATTTAGAGTTTGGCTATTTTTCAAGGAATAGGTACAGTTTGTTTACAAAGTCAACTACGAATGTCTTTCTGATGAAACTTTTCTATGTTGCTTCGTAAATTTACAATGTATTGTATACCATTAAGCCATTTCCCTTTCAGGGTAGGCGTGACAGTACCCGATTTGGGTAGTGTTTCTAGGTGGATAGTTTTCTTGTAGTTATAAATAACTACAAGTTTGGGCTCACCACACCCATAATATGCCAACAGCACACAGTATTCTCGAATGGTCACCCATCCAAGTACTAACCGCGCCCAACGCTGCTTAACTTCAGTGATCTGACGAGAACTGGTTTTTTCAGCGTGGCATGGCCGTTGGCAATAATTATTAATAATTGAAACAATTTGCATAAACAAAGAGTTTGGCTATTTTTCAACGAATAGGCTAAATTTCTTTTACAGAATTCACTACGAATATCCTTCCGATGACTCTTCTATGAAGCTTTGCAAATCCATCGAATAAGCCCAATTTGTTTACGGAATCACCAATAATGTATTGCCAATAACTCTTTTCTACGATACTTTGCACAGTTACAATAATTATTAATTATTTAAACAGTCTTCATAAACATATTCAGAGTTTGGGTATTTTTCAAGGAATAGGGACAATTTGTTTACGGAGTCAACTAAGAATATATTTCCGATAACTCTTTTCTATGTTGCTTTATAAATTTACAAGAATTATTAATTATTTAAACAATTTTGATCAAAAAATTAAGAGTTTGGCTATTTCTCAACGATTAGGCTCAATTTTTTACAGAATTAAGTAAGAATATCTTTCATATTACTTTTTTCTATAATGATTTGCAAATTTTCAAGAATTATTAATTATTTAAAGAATTTTCATAAACAAATTAAGCGCCCGGTCATTTTTCAACGAATAGGAACAATTAGTTTAGGGAATCAAGAAAGAATGTATTCCCAATAAATATTTTCTACGATACTTTGCAAGTATAAAATAATTATTAATTATTTTAACAATTTTTCTAAAAATATTCAGAGTTTGTCTTTTTTTCAAGGAATAGGCAGAATTTGTTTACGGAGTCAACTAGGAATGTCTTTTCGATGACTATTTTATATGCTTCTTTGTAAATTTACAAGAATTATTATTTGTAATATCATTATTTTTAACGAATTGGCTCAATTGATTTACAGACCCAAAAAGAATGTATTAAAAATAAGTCTTTCCTATGTTACTTTGCAAATTTACAATAATTGTTAATTATTTTAACAATTTTCATGCACATATTCAGAGTTTGGCTGTTTTTCAACAAATAGGCTGACTTTGTTTACGAATTCAACTAAGAATATCTTTTCGGTGACTGTTATCTATGTTGCTTTCTAAACTTACAATAATTTTCAATTATTTAAACAATTTTAGTTTAAAAACTGAGAGTTTGGTTATTTTTTAACGAGTAGGCTCCATTTTTTATAGAGTTAGGTAAGAATATCTTTGCAGTGACTTTTTGCTACAATGCTCTGCAAATTTCAAAGAATGAATAATTATTTAAACAATTTTGATAAACAAATCAAGAGTTTGGCTATTTTTTTAAAGAATAGGCTCAATTTTTTTACGGACTCAATAAAGAATGTTTTTCAAATACCTCTTTCCTATGATACTTTGAAAATTTACAATAATTATTAATTATTTAAACAATTTTCATGAACACATTCAGAACAATTTGTTTGCGGAGTCAACTAAGATTATCTTTCCGGTGACTCCTTACTATGTTTTGTAAATTTACAAGAATTATTAATTATTTAAACAATTTCGATTACAAAATTTAGAGTCTGTCTATTTTTCAACGAATAGGCTCAATTTTTTACAGAATTATTTATTCTGCATCGTGAGATGGTATCCATGCGAAGCCGTGTAAAAATCAAAATTATTGAAGTAAAAATTAATTTCATGGTATTTTATTGAAATTCGTTTCCAAATAAAATAAATACATGTAAATAAATTTGTCGCGCGCGGAGCGCGCGTATGAGGCTCTAGTTTAGTTGAAAATGCGTTTTTTAAATTGAAAATTTCTTTCAATGAAAATGTTAATATTCCATTTTTGGTTATAAATCTATCCTTTTTTGTTGAAAATTCGTATTTTTTTGTTTGAAAATTTATCCCTTCTAGTAGAAATTTAATCTTTTTTGGTTGAAAATGAACTTTTTAAATTTAAAATTGATCTATTCGAGGTTTGGTTTAAAACTAATATTTTTTAGTAAAAAATTTAACTCTCTGGTTACAAATTTCTGTATTTGTTGAAAATTCTACTTTTTTGGTAGAAAATTCAACTATTTTAAAATAATAATTTTACTTGAAAAATTATGAATTTAAAGCGTTCAAAATTGAATTTAATATAGTACCCACAATAATTTTATCTAAAAGAATTTATTCTCCTATGTTTGTGAAAAATCTCCTTATTTTTCCTTGTTTTAGAGCATTTTATTCTGTGAAGCCTCTATATCGATACAGTTTCAAAAATCTTTTTTTGGCTCATTCTAATTTGGATGGTGCGATCCACATTTTATTTTGATTTAAAATTAAAATCTTTTTTGGTTGAAATACCAGCTATTATATTTTTCATTGACAATTCATATTTTTTGGATGAAAGTTTAACTACTTGAGTGAAAGTGGAAATACTTTCTTAAAAACTATTTTTTTTGGAGGTTTATAATTGTATTTAAAATGCGTTTTTTAGTCGAAAATTAATTTTTTGAACTGAAAATTTAACTATTCTATTTTTGGTTGAGAAATAATCTTTTCTTTAGAAAATTCACGTATTTTGTTCGAAATTCTTCTTTTTTGGTAGAAAATTAATCTTCTTGAATGAAAAATCATTCATGGTTTTGTTGAATTTTTTAAATATTTAATTTATTTATTCCCATCCCAAACTCAAAATTATAATTCTATTTCAAAATTCCCTTTACCAAGTCACAATTGAAATAATTTTTTCGAAAATCCCTTGTTCCTACTCAGAATTATAATTATTTACAAAATGTTGAGTTGGGAGAACGCTTTTTTAAAATTCCCTTTTCCTAAATCAGAATTAAAATGCTTTGTCAAAATTCAAGTTCCTGGTAGAGTTTTTAAATGCTCAAGAATTTATGTTGAGCAATTTCTCTCGAGAATATGCTCAGCATTTAAGCTCGAACAGAACATTTATGAGAATTTAAAGCATTTATTGTTTAAACAAATATATATCATAATTCATACATACATTTTTACAAAAACATTCTAGAGTGGGAATGTCAGGGAAAACCGGACAGAGTTAGGGAATTTTTGATAAATTAATGTTGAAATTAATTTCATTATTATGGTTGAAAATCGCAAATATTTGGTTGAAAATTAATCTGTTTTGGTTGACGATTTAAACTATTTTGTTGAAAATTCATCTTTTGTGATTGAATTCAACTATTTTGGGTATAAAATTAGAATCCTTTTTATGATTGAAATATAATATATCACGTTTTTCGTTTAGAATTGATCTTTTTTTGGTAGAAAATTCAACTACTTAGTTGGAAGTGGAACTACTTTGTTAAAAATTTATTTATTTAGTTCATGATTCACCATTTTAGTTGAAAATTCGTCTTTTTCGATAGAAAATTTTTCTTCTTGGTTAAAAAATTCAACTATTTGGTTGAAAATTAAACAACCTTGTTAAAATTTATTCTGCTTGGTTGAAAAGTAAAATATTTTGTTGGAAATTTGTTTTTTTTTTGGTTGAAAATTCCTTTAAAAAATCAAATATTTGTTTGAAAATTCGTGTACTTTGTTATATATTCATCTATTTTGATAGAAAATTCATCTTATTGATCGAAAATCAGTTGTTTTTTTTTAATTCTATAGCATTTTATTGGAAATTTGAATTTTGTGAGAGAATATTTAATCTTCTTGGTGAATAATTCATCTTTTTGGTTGAAAATTCGTGTACTTTGTTATAGATTCATCTATTTGGATAGAAAATTCATCTTATTGGTTGAAAATTTATCTTTTTGGTTAAAAATTAGTTTTTCCCTATTTAGAATTAATTTTTTTAACTAAAAATGTAAGTGTTCCACTTTTTGTCGGAAATTTATCTTTTTTGATAGAAATTTATCGATCTTAGTTGGAAATTATACTATTTTGTTGCAAATTTATTTTAATTTTATTGAAAGTTTATTTTTTTACTGAAAATTTAACTATTCTATTTTTATTTGAAAATGTAACTGTTTTAGGTGAAAATTCAACACTTTGTTGAAAATCAGTCTTTTTTTGGTAGAAGAGTTCTCTCATTAGTTGAAACTTCATCTTTTTGGTTGAAAATTTTACTATTTTGTTGAAAATTCGTTTCTTTTTTGGTTGAAAATTTAGTTTATTAACTGAAAATGTAACTATTTTTATTTTTGGTAGAAAATTTATCTTTTTAGTTGAAAATTCATTAATCTGGTTAACAAATAACTTTTTTTAGTTGAAGATTCATCACTTTAGTTAAAAATTCACTTTAACTATTCCATTTTTTGTGGAAAATTTACCTTTTTTGATAGAAATGTAATTTTTTTCGTTAAAAAATTATCTGTTTTGTAAAAATTTAACTATTTTAGTTTTTGTTAGGAATTCATTTCTTTAGTTGAAAAAAAAACTATTTAGTTGAAAATTCGTTTTTGTTGTTAGAAAATTATTGTTTTGGGTTGAAAATTCCACTATTTGGTCAAAAATTCATATTTTTGGTTGAAAATTCGTTTCTTTTTAGTTGAAAATTAATTTTTGGTTGAGGATTTAAAATATTTTTTTTTTAATTCATCTTTTTTGATTGAATTCAACTATTTTTGGTATAAAATTAAAATCCTTTTTGTGATTGAAATATAATATATCACGTTTTTCGTTTAGAATTCATCTTTTTTTGTAGAAAATTCAACTACTTAGAAGTGGAACTAATTTGTTAGAAATTCAGTTATTTGTTTGGTGTTTCATCAGTTTAGTTGAAACCCCTTTTTTGTTCAAAATTTAATTATTTTGTTGAAAATTACGTTTTCTAGATGAGAATTGTTTTAACTGAAAATTTAACTCGTACTTGTTTGGTTCAAAATTTATCTCCTTAAGTTGAAAATTCAAATATCTGGTTTAAAATTCCTGTATTTTATTGAAAACTCGAATTTTGTGGGAGAATATTTAATCTTCTTGGTGACTAATTTATCCTTTTGGTTGGAAATTCCTTTAAAAATTCAAATATTTGGTTGAAAATTCATGTACTTTGTTAAAAATTCGTCTTATTGGTTGAAAATGTGAAAATTGATCTTTTTGGTTGAAAATGAGATTTTTCTTATTTAGAATTAATTTTTTTCAACTGGAAATATAACTTCTATTTTTTGTCGATAATTTATCTTTTTTGATAGAAATTTAATCTTCTTGGTTGAAAATTATATTATTTCGTCGGAAATTTACTTTAATTTGACTGAAAATTAATTTTTTTTAACTGAAAATTTATCTGTTTTCGGTGAAAATTGAACTATTTGTTGAAAATCCGTATTTTTGGTAAAAGAGTACTCTGATTAGTTGAAATTTCATCTTTTTGGTCCAAAATTAATTTCTTTGTTTGAACATTCGTTTGTTTCTTGTTTACAAATTTATTTTACTAACTGAAAATTATCCTACTGTATTTTTGGTAGAAAATTTATCTTTTTAGTTTGAAATTCATGTATTTAGTTGAAAATTAATTTTTTTTTAGTTGAAGATTCATCATTTTAGTTGGAAATTCACTTGAATTATTCCATTTTTGGTGGAACATTTAACTTATTTGATAGAAATGTAATATTTTTCATCAAAAAATTATCTGTTTAGTACAAAATTTAACTATTCTATTTTTTGTTAAGAATTAATTTCTTTCATTGAAAAAAAACTGTTTAGCTGAAAATTCGTTTTTTGTTGTTGATATAAAATTCATCTTTTAGATTTAAAAATCCTCTATTTGGACAAAATTTTATTTTTGGTTGAAAATTCATCACTGTGATTAAAAAATAATTTCTTTGGTTGAAAAAACGTTTCTTTTAAGTTGAATTTTTTTTTAACTGAAGATATAACTATTCCATTTTCGCTTGAAAATTTATATTTTTCATAGAAAATTAATTAATTTTGCTGAAAACTCGTTTCTTTTTTAATTTACTTTTCTAACTGCAAATTGAAACATTATATTTTTGGTTTGTAAATTTATATTTTTTAGTTTAAAATTGAATTATTTAGTTGAATATTAATTTTTTTTATTGAAAATTCAACAGCTTGTTTAAAAGTTGACCTAATTTGTCAAAAATGCATTTTTTTAAGATTCGCCTTTTTGGTTAAAAATGTAATATTCGGTTGAAAATTCGTTTTTGTTCAGTAAAAATGGATTTTTTCATTCGAAAATCTAATTATTCCACTTTTGGTTGAAAATGTATCCTTTATGAGTTTAAAATTCAACTATTGGGTAGAAAATTCATGTATTTTCTTGAAAATTAGTTTTTGTTGTTGTTCAAAATTAGTTCTTTTTGCTGAAAAACGAACTATTTTGTTGAAAATTCGTGTTTTTGGCTTGAAAATTCAACAATTTTGTAGCAAATTTAACTGTTCGGTTGAAAATTTATGCGTTTTGTTGGAAATTCGTTTTTTTTTGTAGAAAATCAATTTTGTTGGTTAAAAATACAAGTATTTGGTTGAAAATTAATCTTTTTGAGTTGACCTTTCAAGCATTTTGTTGAAAAATCGTTTTTGTTGGTTAACTCCAACTGTTCTTTATTTTAATTTTAAAACTATTTTTGTTGAAATATCAACTATTACATTTTTCGTTGAAAATTCATTTTTTTAGGTGGGAAATTCAACTACTTGGTTGAAAGTTGAACTACTAACATGTTAATTTTTTTGGTCGAAAATTCACAATTTTAGTTGAAAATTCTTTTTTTTTTGGTTAAAAATTAATTCCTTCAACTGAAAATTGGACTATTTTTTTTGAAAATTCAACTGACTGATTCAAAATTACCTTTTTTGTTGAAAATTCATATTCTAGGGTTGAAAATTCAACTGTTTTGTAGAAAATTAGTTTTTTTTCTTAATTGAAAAGTAATTCTTTTAAATGAAAACTGAACTGCTACATTTTTGTGTTAAATTTGATCTTTTAGTTCAAAAATTCAACTATTTAGTTACAAATATTTAGAAACGAGAAAAATATAAAATAAAATTAATAAAATAAAATTTAGACTAACATCACATCCATTTTTCAAACTATTTATTTAAAATATTATGTAATTTGTTGAAATTTCGTCTTTTTTGGTAAAAAAATTAATCTTCTAACTTCGAAATTCAACTTTTTGGATAAAGATTCATGTATTTTGTTGAAAACTTATATTTTCTGGTAGAAAACTAATTTTTTTGGTTGAAAATTAAACTATTTGATTAAAAACTCACGTGCTTTGTTGAAATTTCATTTTTTTCAGAAAATTAATATTATGTCTGGAAAATGTATCCTTTTGGTTGAAAATTTAACTATTTGGTTAAAAATGCAACTGTTTGGTTCCATTTTTTTCTAAATGTATGTATTGATGGCCGATATGTAACTTTCATGAGTTAGTAAGTTTTAATTTTTACAGTTTAAAATTTTAAAGGAGTGTTTAACATCCATAAAGCATCAATTTTATGATATATTTCTATTTTGGGTCTCAAATTTAGCTCTTTTTTTAAATATGAAGCTCATGGAAAATATTCATCTCCTAATATCCCATTATCCATCATTTCCTTTTTCATAAGCCCCAATTCAACTATTTTTTCTTAATAACATTTTTGTTGATAAAAAAGGCATATAAATATAATTAAATACCTACAAAAATAATTGAACCTATTTATTCAATACATTGAAATTTATTATTGAATAACGATTACCAGCAATTCTTGTATGAGTTTCAATTTATTTATATGCATTGTTTATTACCAAAAATGTAATCCCTGACTATTTTCCAGATTTGAGCGACTTCACTGATTTAAAAAAAAATTTTAATTAAAGTCCATACAAAGAAATTTTAATTCTAGCTTATGGCACCTGAAATTATTGTTAATTGAGTGACAAATATTTCTCCATTTTTTAAATTTGTAATTCAAAATTATTAAAGTTCAAAAGCTTCCAAATTTGAAATTGTACAATTTTGAAAAATTGAATGTGAAATTATTCAATTCTGAATGCTTTCAATTTGAAATTATCCAATTATACTAATCAATGCTACTCTGTGATTTTACAAATGATTTTTGCATTTATTTTGAAACTTACACTCGATTTTTGATATTTTATTGTAAACTCTAAAAGCTTAAAAAAATAGACACTTTTTTAATTAATGACTCTCTTTAATTACATTTGTCACTTCGATTGTCATTCTAAATTTGAAAGCTCTTCAATTTAATGGATAAGAACTTCATGCTCTGGGCAAATTAAAAATTTCCAAAACATGACAAGTTTTTTGCTTTCATAGGTGGATGTTTTTTGATTAAATTATATTAAATTTATATATTGTTTGGAATAGGCATAATTTAGTATTGAGCTGAATTAAACAATTTTTAAAAATATTGGTTTATTAAAATTTTAAATATATATACCTGGCTTGTGGGTCATGTAGTGAACCCAACCCTGGCTTTGTTGAACTCCAATGGCTCTCCATTCTTGTTCACTCAATAAATGACCTCTTGGCACTAGTTTCTCTAACTCTTTCGGGAGTACCACGTGCCTAAAATTTAAAAAAATCAATTAGACGCTAAAAAAGAGACTCCAAATTAAAATAATACGCATGAAATAACTCGTTTTTCATAATTTTGTTTAATTAAAAACCTGTAAAAACACTTTTAATTTGATAATGATCAATTTAGAACACTACAATCTTAAAATATTTAAACATGAAATTGTTAAAATTAAAATTGTTCGTTCTAAGTAGTATTACATTTTTTATTTAATTACGAACAGTTCCAATTTTAATATTGTTTAATTTAGAATTATTGAATTACTAACACTTCAATCTTAAACAAACATGAAATTGTTAAATTCAAATTGTTCAACTAAAAACGAGACTCAAAATTAAAAGAATACGAATGAAATAACTCGTTTTAAAATTTTAGTTTGATTACAAACACTTTCAATTTCATATTGTTTAATTTTTAATAATTGAATTAGAAATACTTCAATCTTAAAATATTTAAGCATGAAATAGTTCAATTCAAATTGTACAACTAAAAATTTAAAAAATACGAACGAAATAACTACATAGTGTTAAAATTTTTTGTTGAATTACGAACACTTTTAATTTTAAATTGTTTAATTTGGAATTATTGAATTTGTAACAATTCAATGCGAAAATTTTTAAACATGAAATTGTTCGTTCTAACGTTTTAAAAATTTGATTTATTGGCAAACATTTTCAATTTGATATTGCTTTATTTTGATTGAAATTGTTCAATTCAAATGGTTTAACTCAAAAAGAGACTAAAAATTAAAAGAGTACACTTGAATTTGATAATTCAATTTTACACCCAAAAGATGAATTTTCTACCAAAAAAGATATAGTTTCAATAAAATATATGAATTATCAACTAAAAAAGATAAATTTACAAACCAAGAATATGATAGTTCAATTTGAAGATAGAAAAGTAAATTTTAAACAAAAAAACTAAAAATGTAAATTTTCAAGCAAAAATGGAACAGTTACAGCGTCAGTTACCAAAATTAATTGTCAACTAAAAAGAAACGAATTTTCAACCAAATAAATTAATTTTTAATCACATTGATGAATTTTAAACAAAAAATATGAATTTTTGACCAAATAGTGGAATTTTCAACCCAAAACATGAATTTTCTAGCAACAACAAAAACGAATTATCAACTAAATAGTGTTTTTTTCAACCAAAGAAATGAATTCCTAACAAAAAATAAAATAGTTAAATTTCTACAAAAGAGATAATTTTTTAACGAAAAAATTACATTTCTATCAAAAAAGGTAAATTTTCCACAAAAAATGGAACAGTTAAAGTGAATTTTTAACTAAAATGATGAATCAATTTAAAAAAATTATTTTTTAACCATACTCATGAATTTTCAACTAAAAAGATAAATTTTCTACCAAAAATAAAATAGTAAAATTTTCAGTTAGTAAAATAAATTTTCAACCAAAAAAGAAACGAATTTTCAACAAAATAGTTGAATTTTCACATAAAACAGATAAATTTTCAAATAAAAATAGAATAGTTAAATTTTCAGTAAAAAAATAAACTTTCAATAAAATTAAAATAAATTTTCAACATAATAGTATAATTTTCAACTAAGAACGATAAATTTCTATCAAAAAAGATAAATTTTCGATAAAAAGTGGAACAGTTACATTTTTAGTTTAAAAAAAATAATTCTAAATAGGGAAAAACTAATTTTTAACCAAACAGATAAATTTTTAACGAATGAGATGAATTTTCTATCCAAATAGATAAATCTATAAAAATTACACGAATTTTCAACCAAAATTTTGAATTTTTAAAGGAATTTTCAACCAATAAGATGAATTATTCACCAAGAAGATTGAATATTCTCTCACAAAATTCAAATTTTCAATCAAATACAATAGACTTTTAAAAAAACTAATTTTCAACCAATAAGATGAATTTTCTATCAAAATAGACGAATTTATAACAAAGTACACGAATTTTCAAACAAATATTTGATTTTTTTAAAGGAATTTTCAACAAAAAAAAATAAATTTCCAACAAAATAGTTCACTTTTCAACCAAACAGAATAACTTTTAACAAGGTTGTTTAATTTTCAGCCAAATAGTTAAATTATCATTTTCATACCAAAAATAGTTGAATGAAAGAAGATAAATTTTCAATAGGAATTTTTAAAAATCGTTCTCCCAAGTCAAAATTTTGTAAATAATAATAATTCTGAGTTGGAACAAGGGACTTTCGAAAAAATGATTTCAATTATGACTTGGTAAAGGGAATTGTGAAATAGAATTATAATTCTGAGTTTGGGATGGGAATAAAGAAATGAAATATAAAAAAAATTCAACAAAACCATGAATGATTTTTCAGTCAAGAAGATTAATTTTCTACAAAAAAAGGAGAATTTCGAACAAAATACATGAATTTTCTACAAAAAACAAGATGATTTCTCAACCAAAAATAGAATAGTTAAATTTTCAGTTCAAAAAATTAATTTTCGACTAAAAACGCATTTTAAATACAATTATGAATCTTCAAACAAAAAAATAATTTTTAAGAAAGTATTTTCACTCAAGTAGTTAAACTTTCATCCAAAAAATATGAATTCTCAATGAAAAATATAATAGATGATATTTCAACCAAAAAGATTTTAATTTTAAATCAAAATAAAATGTGGATCGCCCCATCCAAATTAGAAGCCAAAAAAAGATTTTTGAAACTGTATCGATATAGAGGCTTCACAGAATAAAATGCTCTAAAACAAGGAGATTTTTCACAAAAATAGGAGAATAAATTCTTTTAGATAAAATTATTGTGGGTACTATACTAAATTAAATTTTGAATGCTTTAAATTCATAATTTTTCAAGTAAAATGATTATTTTTTCAAAGAAATAAATGAATTTCTAAAAAAATAAATGAATTTTCTACAAAAAAAAGAAGAATTTTCAACAAATACAGAAATTTGTAATCAGAGTTAAATTTTTTACTAAAAAATATTAGTTTTAAACCGAACCTCGAATAGATCAATTTTAAATTTAAAAAGTTCATTTTCAACCAAAAAAGATTAAATTTCTATTACAAGAGATCCCAACAAAAAAGGATAAATTTATAACCAAAAATGGAATATTAACATTTTCATTTAAAAAAATTAATTTTCAACTAAAAAAACGTATTTTCAACTAAAATGATGGATCTCTAGCAGAAATGAAATTTTAAACAAATAAATATTTTAATTTGAAGCCAAAAACAGTTGAATTCAAACAAAAAAGTTGAATTAAAAAAAAATGGTGCAATTGTCAACCAAAAAAGATTACGTTTTTCCCGCAGAAGAGATTAATTTTCAAACTAAAAAGACGATCTTTCAACAAAAAACTTGAATGATTTATGATTTTTTAGTCAAAAAAGAAAAAAATTTCAACAAAACAGCTTCAACACTTTTTTAACGAAAAAGATTACATTTCTATCAAAAAAAGTAAATTTTCCCCAAAAAATGGAATATTTAAAGTGAATTTTCAACTAAAAAAATTTAATTTTTAACCAAATACATGAATTTCAAACTGAAAAGATAAATTTTCTACCAAAAATAATGAAGGATAATTTTCACTTAGTAAAGTACATGAATTTTCACCCTAATATTTGAACTTTTAAAGGAATTTCTAACCAAAAAGATGAATTAGTCACCAAAAAGATTAAATATTCTCCCACAAAATTCGAGTTTTCAATAAAATACAGGAATTGTAAACCAGATATTTGTATTTTCAACTTAGGAAGATAAATTTTGAATCATTAAAATATTTGTCATTTGTGTAAAATCTTTTGAACTCTTAGAAATCTGGTTTATTATAACCTTTTTAAAATCTTTGGAAATATTGTAAATCTGGCCTCTTTCAAATCTGTAAAACCCTTGCAATCTTCACGAAATGTTCGAAATCTTTGGGAAATTTTTGTGAAATCTTTTGACATATTTGTGAAATTTTTCTTAAATCTTTGTGTAATCTGTTTTATTTGTTGAAATTATTGAATTTGTTGAAATCGTACAATTAGTGAAATCTTTTCAAATCTAAAACGGTTTGAAACCTTTTGAAATCGTTTCAAATCTTCGAAATATTTTAAAATCTTTTAAATCTGGTGTACTGTACCCTTTTTCAAATCTTTGACATCTTTTGAATGTTTTAAAAGCTTTGTGAAATATTTGTAAAATGTTGAAAATCCTTTAAAATCATTTTTACTTAAAAAAAAAAACGAATTTTCAACCGAATATTACATTTTTAACCAAAAAGGTGAATGTTAAAAAAATGCATTTTTCACAAATTAGGTCAACTTTTAAACAAGCTGTTGAATTTTCAATTAAAAAAAATTAATTTTCAACTAAATAGTTAAATTTTGACCAAAAAGATGAATTTCCTACAAAAAATACGAATTTTCAACAAAATACTTGAGTTTTTAACAAAATCGTTGAATTTTGAAGCCAAAAAGACGAATTCTGCACGAAGCAATTTTCAAATAAACACTTTCATTTTTAACCAAAAAAGACTTATTTTCAACAAAGTTCATGAATTTTCATCTAAAAAAAAAATGATTTTTCAACCAAAAATAGAAGAATTAAATTTTCAGTTAGGGCAATCAATTTTCGACCCCAAAAAAATGAATTCTCAACAAAATGATTAAATTTTAAACTAAAAAATATAAATTTACAAACCAAAAATATAATATTTCAATTTGCAGTTAGAAAAGTAAATTAAAAAAAAACTAGTTTTCAGCAAATTTAATTGAAAATGGAATAGTTATATCTTCAGTTAAAAAAAAAATTCAACTTAAAAGAAACGATTTTTCAACCAAAGAAATTATTTTTTAATCACAATGATGAATTTTCAACCAAAAATATGAAATTTTGTCGAAATAGTGGATTTTTCAATCTAAAAGATGAATTTTATATCAACAAAAAGACGAATTTTCAACTAAACAGTTTTTTTTTTTCAATGAATGAAATTAATTCTTAACAAAAAATAGAATAGTTAAATTTTTTACTGAACAGATAATTTTTTGACGAAAAATATTACATTTCTATCAAAAAAGATAAATTATCGACAAAAAATAGAAGTTATATTTCCAGTTGAAAAAATTAATTCTAAATAAGAAAAACCTCATTTTCAACCAATAAGACGAATTTTTAACAAAGTACATGAATTTTCAACCAAATATTTGATTAAATATTCTCCCACAAAATTCGAGTTTTCAATAAAATACAGGAATTTTAAACCAGATATTTGAATTTTCAATTTAAGTAGATAAATTTTGAACCAAACATGTACGAGTTAAATTTTCAGTTAAAACAATTAATTCTCATCTAGAAAACTTAATTTTCAACAAAATAATTAAATTTTGAACAAAAAAAAAGGGGGTTTCAACTAAAATGATGAAACATCAACCAAATAAATGAATTTTTAACAAAGTAGTTCCATTTCCAACTAAGTAGTTCAATTTTATACCAAAGAAGATGAATTCCAAACGAAAAACGTGATATATTATATTTCAATCACAAAAAGGATTTTAATTTTATACCAAAAATAGTTGAATTCAATCAAAAAAGATGAATTTAAAAATATATATTTTAAATCCTCAACAAAAAATTAATTTTCAACTAAAAAGAAACGAATTTTCAACAAAAAATATGAATTTTTGACCAAATAGTGGAATTTTCAACCAAAAACAATAATTTTCTGACAACAAAAACGAATTTTCAACTAAATAGTTTTTTTTCAACTAAAGAAATGAATTCCTAACAAAAGCTAAAATAGTTAAATTTCTACAAAACAGATAATTTTTTAACGAAAAAAATTACATTCCTATCAAAAAAGGTAAATTTTCCACAAAATATGGAATAGTTAAAGTGAATTTTTAACTAAAGTGATGAATCTTCAACTAAAAAAAGTTATTTGTTAACCAAATTAATGAATTTTCAACTAAAAAGATAAATTTTCTACCAAAAAAAAAATAGTTACATTTTCAGTTAGTAAAATAAATTTTCAAACAAAAAAGAAACGATTTTTCAACAAAATAGTTAAATTTTCAACCAAAAAGATGAAGTTTCAACTAATGAGAGAACTCTTCTACCAAAAAAAGACTCATTTTCAACAAAGAGTTGAATTTTCACCCAAAACAGATAAATTTTCAAATAAAAATAGAATAGTTAAATTTTCAGTAAAAAAAATAAACTTTTAATAAAATGAAAATAAATTTTCGACAAAAAGTGGAACAGTTACATTTTCAGTTAAAAAATTTAATTCTAAATAGGGAAAAACTAATTTTTAACCATAAAGATAAATTTTCAACCAATAAGATGAATTTTCTATCCAAATAGATGAATCTATAACAAAGTACACGAATTTTCAACCAAAAAGATGAATTATTCATCAAGAAGGTTAAATAATCTCTCACAAAATTCCAATTTTCAATAAAATACTATAGAATTTAAAAAAAAAAACTAATTTTTGATAAATAAGATGGATTTTCTATCAAAATAGATGAATTTATAACAAAGTACACGAATTTTCAAACATTTTTCTACAAAAAAGATGATTTCTCAACCAAAAAAAGAATAGTTAAATTTTCAGTTCAAAAAATTAATTTTCGACTAAAAAACGCATTTTAAATACAATTATGAATCTTCAAAGAAAAAAAATAGTTTTTAAGAAAGTATTTACACTTTCACTCAAGTAGTTAAACTTTCATCCAAAAAATATGAATTGTCAATGAAAAATATAATAGCTGGTATTTCAACCAAAAAAGATTTTAATTTTAAATCAAAGTAAATGTGTATCGCCCCATCCAAATTAGAAGAAGCCAAAAAAAATTTTTGAAACTGTAGCGATATAGAGGCTTCACAGAACAAAATGATCTAAAACAAGGAGAAATAAGGAGATTTTTCACAAAAATAGGTGAATAGGGTACTATATTAAATTCAATTTTGAACGCTTTAAATTCATAATTTTTCAAGTAAAATTATTATTTTTTCAAAGAAATAAATGAATTTCTAACAAAGTAGTTTAATTTTCTACCAAAAAAGAAGAATTTTCAACAAATATGGAAATTTGTAACCAGAGGGTTGAATTTTTTACTACAAAATGTTAATTTTAAACCAAACCTCGAATAGATCAATTTTAAATTTAAAAAGTTCATTTTCAACCAAAAAAGATTAAATTTCTACTAGAAGAGATAAATTTTCAAACAAAAAAAAACGAATTTTCAACAAAAAATGATAAATTTATAACCAAAAGAAAAGAAATTTTAACAACGTGGTTTAACTGTCAACCAAGTATAGATGAATTTTCAACAACAAAAATGAATTATCAACGAAAAATATAATAGTTAATATTTCAACCAAATAAATATTTTAATTTAAAACCAAAAACAGTTGAATTCAAACAAAAAAGTTGAATAAAAAGTAAATTTTCCCCAAAAAATGGAATAGTTAAAGTGAATTTTCAACTGAAATGATGAATCTTCAACTAAAAAAAAATTATTTTTAACCAAATACATGAATTTCAAACTAAAAAGATCAATTTTCTACCAAAAATAATGTAGGATAATTTTCGCTTAGTAAAGTAATTTTTCAACCAAAAAACAAAAGAACTTTCAACAAAACAGTTACATTTTCAACCAAAGAAATGAATTTTCGACAATAAAAGATGAAATTTTCGACAAAAAATGGAACAGTTACATTTCCAGTTAAAAAAATTAATTCTAAATAAGAAAAAAACTCATTTTCATCCAAAAAGATCAATTTTCAAATTTTAAACCAATACGATGAATTTTTAACAAAGTACATGAATTTTCAACCTAATATTTGAATTTTTAAAGGAATTTCTAACCAAAAAGATGAATTAGTCACCAAAAAGATTAAATATTCTCCCACAAAATTCGAGTTTTCAATAAAATACAGGAATTTTAAACCAGATATTTGAATTTTCAACTTAGGAAGATAAATTTTAAATCATTTGAAATCATTGGAATATTTTTAAATTGTGTAAAATTTTTTGAACTCTTGGAAGTCTGGTTTACTATAACATTTTTAAAATCTTTGGAAATATTCGAAATCTTTGGGAAATTTTTGTGAAATCTTTTGAAATTTTTCTTAAATCTTTGTTTGTGTAATCTGTTTTATTTGTTGAAATCGTACAATTAGTGAAATCTTTTCAAATCTAAAACGTTTTGAAACCTTTTGAAATCGTTACAAATCTTCGAAATGTTTTAAAATCTTTGAAATATTTTGAATGTTTTAAAAGCTTTGTTAAATATTTGTAAAATGTTCAAAATCCTTTTAAATATTTTGAACGAAATAAAAAAACTTATAGAATTATGTATTCACAATATTAAAGTCTGTTCATTGCAATCTATAAAATAATTGGTAAAGTCTACAAAAAATGCCTAGAAATCTTGTTATTTATTCTGTAATGAGTAAAAGATAAATTATATCTTGATAAATAAAAAACTTTTCAGTACCAAGACTTCTTCTAAACGAGATGTTTCTTTCATAATAAACTAAAAGATTTAAATTACTTTTCGCATTTCAATAAAATAACTATTTTAAAAGAAAAAAAAATTAATTCAAGGTTCTCGTGAAAAATTCAAGATTTCCAGGTTTTCAAGGTCGCTGGACACCCTGTTCAATTCAAATTGCCTAACTCAAAAAGAGACTAAAAATTAAAAGAATACTCTTGAAATAACATTTTTTAGAAATTGTTTCATCAGAAAAACTTTTTATTTGATATTGTTTAATTTAGAATATTTCAATCTAAAAATACACAATTTATTAATTAATTTATACAAAATTTGAAATATTTAAACATGAAATTGTTCAACTCAAAACTTCAACCCTTTCAAATTAAAATGCCTAATTTTTTAACAGTTCATTTAAAATAATGATACCCTGCAAATAAGAAACTTAAATTTCAAAATTATTTCCATTTTCAGCAAAAGTGAATAAAATAAAAAGAATTCTCGAAAAAAGGTAATTCGTTGACAGGCTTCTCTACCTTGTTTTTCTTTTTTATATTCTATTCGATTTTTCCCAGTAATGGTTATATCTGTTCATTAAAAATTTAAAATAAATATATAAGATTCCATAAAAAGACCTAAAAATAAAAACCATAACACAAAATTAATTAAAATCTTTAAAAAAAAACGTAATTCGCTGACAGGCTTCTAAAAAAATCTCTTTTCTCACACCAATGAGTATTTTATATATTAAAATTTTCAAAAAAACATGCGATTTCATAAAAACACATAAAAAGCAGACCATCCATTTAAACATACGTTATACAACCCCTAAAAGCATCACGCCATGGTTTCTAGGTTATGAAAAACGAAAGTCCCCAAAAAATCAAAAAAAGCTCAAATCCGTAGGTTTAAAAGTTCACAAAAAATGAAATAACTCATTAAAATATTCTCGCAAGAGTCTAAAATGCTCCAGGTGCACAATTCAACAGAAAACGATGGCTGCTCCTAATTGCATCCAAACAAAAGATTTTCATTGAAAGCCAAATCTGTCTAATTTGCACAAACCTGTATTCGTATTTGTCGTCATAATATTTATCCGAGTAGTAGATGCTGTGAGGCATGATGATTCACTTTTGATATTAACGCACAAATTGAAATGCTCCGCAAATTATAGCGAAAAGCATGAATTATCGTTCAGGAATTATCCAAAAACCTTCCTTGACGGCGTGTCCTGTCGGATTCTGATGGATTCTGATTCAAAATTTAACGGATACACAATGGAATGTGGTGGGGGCAACCGGGGTAACTACGTGGATTGTTGACAGCTGAAATTCGAAAAATTGAATAAACTGTTTTGATTTTCAAACACACAATTCGCTTCAGAAGATTCCATAAAAAATTTCTCATTTTTATGAACCTATTGCATATTTTCACTTCGCTTTTACTGTATGTAGTTTTAAAACAAAATGATAAAAAAATCGGGAAAATATAAACGTAGTGAATTCAGTGCGCTTGAGCGGATATCAGCTGTCGTTAGAAACAAAATGTCCGCCGTAGAGGGAGCGAATGTGAATTTATAGGTTATGTTAATCATTTAATTATCGTTTTATAACGTTTTGAACTCGTTAATTACGTAAATATATTCTTTTAAGGACGAAAAAGTGTTTTTAATTGTGGAAAATGGAGAGACATTCGCGTAAAGGCGATTATGATAAATCAAGGTCGAGAGATAAAGAACGGAGTGACAAATATAAACACAGAAGGTACGAGGATTATGACAGACGAGAGAAAAGTTCAAGTTCCAGACATAAATATGAAAAATCGGAAAAATCTGAAAGATCGAGGGATAGGAAGAAAAAATCTAAACACAAAGATCGTTCCCCGAGTCGAGAAAAAACTTCCAAGCACAAAAGCCGTAGAAGGTAAGTGAAGCATTTTTTTTAATTTCTTGATGCACTGTTTCTGTTTATATCTGTTTTTATTTAAAATTAGAAACTAATTAATTGGGTCATACACTATACCAAAAAATACATCAAATAAAAATTACACTTTATAAAGTGCTCTGAACATCAGGGCTTAAAATGTTTGAAATTTCGGAGCCCCAGTTATTGACAAATAAATTTATAAATTCTTTTTTAATAAAATTAATCTGGTTACTATATTAAATTCATTTTGAAACGCTTTGCATTCCAAATATTTCAAGCTAGTATTGCTTTTTTTAAGAAAGTTGAATTCAACCCAAAAAACACGAATTTTCAACAAAAAAAAATCAATTTTCAACAAAATATTCAAATTTTCAATCAAAGAGATGAATTTTTAACGAAAAATATATTATTTGAGATTTCAACAAACAAATATTTTGATTTGAAATCAACAACAGTTGATTTAAACCAAAAAAGACGAAGGTCTTCATTTTAAACCCAGAAACGTTCGAATTTCTACCAAAAGAGGTAATTTTTTAACTAAATAGTTGAATTTTCAGATTGAAAAAATTAATTTTCAACAAAAAAAAGAGAATTTTCAACAAAAAAAAGAGAATTTTCAACAAACTATTAAAAATTTTAACCAAAAAGATGAATTCTCAACAAAAAATATAATAATTGATATTTCAACTAAAAATTATGAAAAGTTGCATTTTCAACCAAAGAAAGTTTAAATTTCTATCAAAAAGATGAATTTTCATCTACATAGTTGAATTTTCAGTTCAAGAAAATTAATTTTCAACCGACAAAGAGATGATTTTGTATCGAAAAATATAATAGTTGATATTTCACCTAAAAAAGATTTTAATTTTAAAGAACAAACATTTGAGTTAAACTAAAAAAGATAAACAGTTGCATTTTAAACCAAATTTTTTTTTAATTTTTACGGAAATAGGTGAATTTTTAACCAAATAGTTGAATTTTCAACTAAATTAATGTTAGTAAAACCATACAAAAAATGATTTTTAACAATAAGTTAGTTTCACTTTCAACCAACCAGTTGAATTTTCAACCGAAAATATAATAGTTGATATTTCAGCTGAAAAATATTTTGATTTTAAATCAAAAACAGTCGAGTTAAACTAAAAAAAGTTGAGCAGTTGTATTTCAAACCAAGAAACGTTTAAATTTCTACCAAAAGAGATGAATTTTAAACTAAAGAGATGAACTCTTAACGAAAAATATAATAGTTGATATTTCACCAAAAAAAGATTTTGATTTTAAATCAAAAACAGTTTTCAACAAAAATAATATGAGCAATTATATTTTTAACCAAATAGTTGAATATTCAGTTGCAGCCAAAAAATACAATTTTTAACAAAATATTCAAATTTTCAACCAAAAAGATGAATTCTCAAGGAAAAATATAATAGTTGATATTTCCACTAAAAATATTTTCATTTTAAATCCAAAACAGTTGAATTAAACTAAAAAAGACGAACTGTTACATTTTAAACCAAGAAACGTTTAAATTTCTACCAAAAGAGATTAATTCTTAACCAGCTAGTTGCATATTCTACAAAATATTTAAATTTTCAATCAGAGATGAGTTGTCAACGAAAAATATAATAGTTGATAGTTCCATTAAAAAATTTGGATTTTAAATAAAAAGCAGTTGCATTAAACTAAAAAGATTAACAGTTGCATTATAAACAAAAAAGTTTTAATTTCTACCAAAAGGGATGAATTTTCAACCAAGAAAAGACAAATTTTTAACAAAAAAATTTAATTTTCAACCAAAAAGATGAATTCTCAACGAAAAATACAATAATTGTTAGTTCAATTAAAAAGTTTGAATTTTAAATAGAAAGGAGTTGAAATAAACTAAAAAAGATGACCAGTTGCATTACAAACGAAAAAAGTTCAAATTTCTATAAAAGAAAAGAGAATTTCCAACAAAATATTTAAATTTGCAATCAAAAACATGAATTTTCAACTAAATTAATGTTAGTAAAACCATACAAATTAATTTTTGACAATAAATTAGTTTAACTTTCAACCAATTAGTTGAATTTTCAACCGAAAAGATGAATTCTCAACGAAAAATATAATAGTTGTTAGTTTAATTTAAAAATTCAGTTTAAAAGAAATTGATTTTCAATCAAAAAAGGAGCATTTTCAACAATATATATTCAAATTTTTAACTAAATAGGTGAACTCTTAACGAAAAATATAATAGTTGATATCTCACAAAAAAAAAGATTTTTATTTTAAATCAAAAACAGTTTTAAACCAAAAAAAGATAAGCAATTACATTTTAAACCAAAAAAGTTTAAATTTTTACCAAAAGAGTTGAATTCCTAACCAAATAGTTGAATATTCAGTTTAAAAAAATTAATTTACAATCAAAAAAAGGCAATTTTTAACATAATATTCAAATTTTTAACCAAAAAGACTAATTCTCAACAAAAAATATAATAGTTGATATTTCTGCTAAAAAGATTTTTATTTTAAATCAAAACCAGTTGAATTAAACTAAAAAAGACGAGCAGTTACATTTTAAACCAAGAAACGTTTAAATTTCTACCAAAAGAGATTAATTCTTAATCAGATAGTAGAATTTTCAGTTTAAGAAAATTAATTTTCAACCAAACAAAAGAGAATTTTCAACAAAATATTTAAATTTTCAATCAGAGATGAATTCTTAAGGAAAAATATAATAGTTTATACTTTACCAAAAAAGATGTTGATTTTAAAGAAAAAAAAAACAGTTGCGTTAAACTAAAGAAGATGAATAATTAGATTTTAAAGCAAAAAAGTTTAGTTTTTTACCAAAAGAGTTGAATTTTTATCCAAGTAGTTGAATATTCAGTTTGAAAAAAATTAATTTTCAACCAAATATTGTAATTTTCAATCAAAGATATGAATTATTATCAACGAAAATAAAATAGTTGATAGTTCAATTTAAAAATTTGGATTTTAAATAAAAAGCAGCTGAATTAAACTAGAAAAGATGAACAGTTGCATTACAAAAAAACACAATTTTAATTTCTACCAAAAGGGATGAATTTTCAACAACAAAAAAACAAATTTTCAACAAAAAAATTACATTTTCAACCAAAAATATGAATTCTCAACGAAAAATATAATAGTTGTTAGTTTAATTTAAAAATTCAGTTTAAAAGAAATTAATTTTCAATCAAAAAAGGAGCATTTTCAACAATATATATTCAAATTTTTAACTAAATAGGTGAACTCTTAACGAAAAATATAATAGTTGATATCTCACCAAAAAAAAGATTTTTATTTTAAATCAAAAACAGTTTTAAACCAAAAAAAGATAAGCAATTACATTTTAAACCAAAAAAGTTTAAATTATTACCAAAAAAGATGAATTTTTAACTAAATAGGTGAATATTCAGTTTAAAAAAATTAATTTTCAACCAAAAAAAGAGCATTTTCAACAAAATATCCAAATTTTCTATCAAAGACATGAACTCTTAACGAAAAATATAATAGTTGATATTTCACCAAAAAAAAGATTTCGATTTCAAATCAAAAACAGTTTTAAACCAAAAAAAGATAAGCAATTACATTTTAAACCAAAAAAAGTTTAAATTTTTACCAAAAGAGTGGAATTTTTAACCAAATAGTTGAATATTCAGTTTAAAAAAAAATAATTTTCAATCAAAAAAAGACAATTTTTAACAAAATATTTACATTTTTAACCAAAAAGACGAATTCTCAACGAAAAATATAATAGTTGATATTTCTACTAAAAAGATTTTTATTTTAAATCAAAAACAGTTGAATTAAATTTAAAAAGACGAACAGTTACATTTTAAACCAAGAAACGTTTAAATTTCTACCGAAAGAGATGAATTTGTAACCAAATAGTTGAATTCTCAGTTTAAGAAAATTAATTTTCTACCAAAAAAAAAAGAGAATTTTCAACAAAATATTTAAATTCGCAATCAGAGATGAACTGTCAATGAAAAATATAATAGATGATGTTTAAACTAAAAAAAAAAGATTTGATTTTAAATAAAAAACAATCAAATTAAACTAAAAAAGATTAATAGTTGCATTTTAAACCAAAAAAGGTTTAAATTTCTACAAAAACAGATTTTTTTAACCGAATAGTTGAATTTTCAGTTTAAAAAATTAATTTTCAACAAAAAAAAAGAGAATTTTCAACAAAATATTTAAGTTTGCAATCAAAGTTATAAATTTTCACTTAAATTGATGTATCTTAAACCATAAAAATTCATTTTTAACAATAAACTATTTTAACTTTCAATCAAGCAGTTGAATTTTCAACCAAAGAGATGAATTTGTATCATCTAAAAAATATTTAAATTTTAAAGAAAAAACAGTTCAGTTAAACTAAAAAAGATAAGCAGTTGCATTTTATACAAAAAAAAGTTTAAATTTCTACCGAAAAATATGAATTTTTGACCAAATAGTTCAATTTTCAGTTTAAAAAAATTAATTTTCAACCCGGGAAAGAGAATTTTCAACAAAATATTCAAATTTTCAATCAAATAGATGAATTCTCAACGAAAAATATAATAGTTGATATTTCAATTAACAAATTTGATTTCAAATAAAAAGTAGTTGAATTAAACTAAAAAAGATGAACAGTTGCATTACAAACAAAAAAGTTTTAATTTCTACCAAAAAGGATGCATTTTCAACCAAAACAAAGACAATTTTTCAACAACAAAATTTTATTTTCAACCAAAAAGATGAATTCTCAATGAAAAATATAATAGTGATATGTCACCTAAAAAGATTTCCTTTTAAAATCAAAAATAGTTCAATGAAACTAAAAAAGATGAACAGTTGTATTTTCAACCAAAGAAAGTTTAAATTTCTATCAAAAAGAGATTAATTCTTAACCAGCTAGTTGAATTCTCAGTTTAAGAAAATTAATTTCCAACCAAAAAAAGAGAATTTTCAACAAAATATTTAAATTTGCAATCAGAGATGAATTGTCAACAAAAAATATAATAGTTGATATTTAAACTACAAAAAAGATTTGATTTTAAATAAAAAACAATTAAATTAAACTAAAAAAGATTAATGGTTGCATTTTAAACCAAAAAAGGTTTACATTTCTACAAAAACAGATTTTTGTTAACCGAATAGTTGAATTTTCAGTTAAAAAAAGTTAATTTTCAAACAAAAAAAAAAGAGAATTTCCGACAAAATATTTAAATTTGCAATGAAAGAGATAAATTTTCAATTAAATTGATAAATTTTCAATTAAATTGATGTATCTTAAATCATAAAAATTAATTTTTAACAATAAAGTATTTTAACTTTTTAACCAACCAGTTGAATTTTCAACCGAAAAGATGAATTCTCAACGAAAAATATAATAGTTCATATTTCAGCTAAAAAATATTTTGATTTTAAATAAAAAATAGTTGAATTAAACTAAAAAAGATGAACAGTTACATTTTAAACCAAGAAACGTTTAAATTTCTACCAAAAGAGATTAATTCATAACTAGGTAGTTCAATTCTCAGTTTAAGAAGATTAATTTTCAACCAAAAAAACAGAGAATTTTCAACCAAATATTCAAATTTGCAATCAGAGATGAATTGTCAACGAAAAATATTATAATAGTTGATATTCAAACTACAAAGAAATTTGATTTCACATAAAAAACAATTAAATTAAACTAAAAAAGATTAATAGTTGCATTTTAAACCAAAAAAGGTTTAAATTTCTACAAAAGCAGATTTTTTTGAACCGAATAGTTGAATTTTCAGTTTAAAAAAAAATTAATTGTCAACCAAAAAAAAGAGAATTTCCAGCACTGTTTCTGTTTATATCTGTTTTTGTTTAAAATTAGAAACTAATTAATTGGGTCATACACTATACCAAAAAATATATATCAAATAAAAATTACACTTTATAAATTGCTCTGAACATCAGGGCTTAAAATGTTTGAAATTTCGGAGCCCCAGTTATTAACAAATAAATTTATCAATTCTTTTTGAATAAAATTATTATGGTTACTATATTAAATTCATTTTGAAATGCTTTGCATTCCAAATATTTTAAGCTAGTATTGCTTTTTTTAAGAAAGTTGAATTCAACCCAAAAAACACAAATTTTCAACAACAAAAATCAATTTTCAACCAAAAATATGAATTCTCAACAAAAAATATAATAATTTTTAGTTCAATTAAAAATTTGGATTTTAAATAAAAAGCAGTTGCATTAAACTAAAAAGATTAACAGTTGCATTATAAACAAACAAACAAATTTAATTTCTACCAAAAGGGATGAATTTTCAACAAAAAAAAGACAAAGTTTGAAAAAAATTAATTTTCAACCAAATATTGTAATTTTCAATCAAAAAGATGAAATATTACAACGAAAATATAATAGTTGATAGTTCAATTAAAAAATATGATTTTAAATAAACAGCAGTTGAACTAAACTAAAAAGATTAACAGTTGCATTATAAAAAAAAAAGTTTTAATTTCTATCAAAAGGGATGAATTTGTAACAAAAAAAACGCAAATTTTAACAAAAAAATTTAATTTTCAACCAAAAAGATAAATTCTCAACGAAAAATATAATAGTTGTTAGTTCAATTTAAAAATTTGGATTTTAAATAAAAAGCAGTTGAATTAAACTAAAAAAGATGAACAGTTGCATTACAAAC
>CAKNYM010049226.1:64630-80184 GCA_932195095.1 Andricus curvator | reverse complement strand
AATGCGTTTTTTTTTAGTTGAATTTTAATTTTTTAACTTTTTTTAAAGCTTTTTTTGCTTGAAAATTTCAGTTGAAAATTCATTTTTTGGGTGCAAATTTAACTTTTCTGTTGAAAATTCGTTTTTTTTTAATCAATTTTTCAATTGAAAATTTTAAATTAAACTATTTTGTTTTTAAATCATATTTTTTGTTCGAAAATTCAAGTGTTTTGTTGAAAATTTGTATTTTTTTTATAGAAAATTCGTCCTTTTGGATTGAAAATTCATCTTCTTCTACAAAAAAAAATTCTTTCTGGCTTGAAAGTTCAACTTTTGGTTGAAATTTGTTGAAAATTTGTCCCTTTTGCTTGAAATTTCATTTTATTGTTCGTAAAAAAATTTCTACTGTTTGGTTGATAATTTTATTTTTTTAATTGCAACTTTTTAGGTTTAAATTCAACTGTTTGGTTAAAAAATTAATTTTTTTGTTTAAAAATTAACTTTTTTGTTGAAAAATCAACTATTTTGTTAAAAAATTATCTTTTTTGTTCGAAAATTCAACTTTTTTGTTCAAAAATTCAAGTGTTTTGTTGAAAATAATTTTTTTTTAATCAAAAATTCGCACTTTTGGATTCAAAATTTATCTTGTTTGGTAGAAAACTTAGTTTTTTGAAAATTCTATCATTTTGTTGAAAATTCAACTATGTGGTTAAAGATTCAACTATTTTGTTGAAAATCCGCTCCTTTTGCTTGCAATTTCATCATTTTTGGTAAAAAAATTCTACTGTTTGGTTGATAATTAATTTTGTTGTTGAAAATCCAATTATTTTGTTGAAAATTCAACTCTTTTGTTAAAAGTCATATTTTTTGTCGATAATAACTCGTCTCTTTTGCATCAAAATTATACTGTTTAGTTGATAACTAATTTTTTGGATTAAAAATGAACTATTTGATTGTAAATTCATCTCTTTTTTTTTCAAAAATTCAACTATTTGGTTAAAAATCCAACTTTTTTAAAAAGTTTAATTGTTTTGTTTGAAAATTCGACCATTTGATAGAAAATTAATCCTTGTTGGTTGAAAATTCAATTATTTGATTAAAATTTAACTATTTTTTTTTTAAATTCGTCCCGTTTGCTTAAAATTTCATCTTTTTTGGTAAAAATATTCTACTATTTGGTTGAAAATTCAATTATTTTGTTGAAAATTCAACTATTTTGTTAAAAAATAAGCTTTTTTGTTAGAATTTCGTCCCTTTTGCAAAAAATTTCTATAATTTGGCTGTAAGTGTAAATGTTTGGTCTAAAATTAAACTTGTTTAAAATGAAAATTCAACTGTTTGGTTGAAAAATCGATTTCTTTCTTGGTTAAAAATGAATTTTTTTCTTGAAAATTCATCTTTTCGGGTTTAAAAGTCAACTGTTTCTTTTAAGTTTAATTTCTTTGTCTGAAAATTCGACAATTTGATTGAAAATTACTCTTTATTGGTTAAAAATTTAACTCAACCAAAGAAATGAATTTTCAACTAAAATGATGAATCTTCAACAAAAAATATGAATTTGTAACCAAATGCTTAGTTGAATTTTCAACCCAAAAAATTAATTTTCTACCCAAAAAGACCCATTTTCAACAGAGTACATGAATTTTCATCTAAAAAAAAATTAATTTGGCACCAAAATTAGAATAGTTAAAATATCAGAAAAATGAATGTTAAAAAAAAACGAATTTTCTACAACATATATTTTTTTTCATAAAAAAAAGATTTTTAGCCAAAAATAGAAGAATTAAATTTTCAGTTAAGGCAATCAATTTTCAACCAAAAAAATGAATTCTCAACAAAATAGTTCAATTTAAACTAAAAAAGATAAATTTACAAACCAAAAATATAATTTTTCAATTTACAGTTAGAAAAGTAAATACAAAAAACAGTTTTCAGCCATATTAATTAATTTTCAATTAAAAATATAAATTTTCAAGCAAAAATGGAATAGTTGTATCTTCAGTTTAAAAAAATTAATTTTCAACTAAAAAGAAACGAATTCTCAACCAAGGAAATTAATTTTTAATCACAATGATGAATTTTTAACCAAAAATATTAAATTTTGACCAAATAGTAGACTTTTCAATCCAAAAGATGAATTTTCTATGAACAAAAAAACGAATTTTCAACTAAATAGTTTTTTCTCAATGAAAGAAATGAATTCTTAACAAAAAATAGAATAGTTAGGTTTTCTACTAAACAGATAATTTTTTAACGAAAAAGATTACATTTCTATCAAAAAAGGTAAATTTTCCACAAAAAATGGAATAGTTAAAGTGAATTTTCAACTAAAATGATGAATCTTCAACTAAAAATATTTAGTTTTAAACCAAATACATTAATTTTAAACTAAAAAGATCAATTTTTCACCAAAAATAAAGTAGGATAATTTTCATTTAGTAAAATAAATTTTCAACCAAAAAACAAACGAATTTTCAACAAAACAGTTAAATTTTCAATCAAAGAAATGAATTTTTAATCAAAAAGATGAAATTTCGACTAATGAGAGTATTCCTTCACCAAAAAAGACGGATTTTCAACAAATAGTTCAATTTTCACCGAAAACAGATACATTTTCAAGAAAAACTAGAATAGTTAAATTTTCAGTAAAAAAATTAATTTTCAATAAAGTTCAAGTAAATTTTCAACGAAATAGTACAAAAAATGGAACATTTAATTTCCAGTTAAAAAAATTAATTCTAAATAATAAAAAACTCATTTTCAAACAAAAAGATCAATTTTCAAATTTTCAACCAATAAGATGAATTTTCTACCAAAATAGATGAATTTTTAAATCAAAGTATATGAATTTTCAACTAAATATTTGAATTTTTAAATGAATTTCCAGCCAAAAAGATGAATTAGTCACCAAGAAGAATAAATATTCTCCTACAAAATTCAAATTTTCAATAAAATACAGGAATTTTAAACCAAATATTTGAATTTTCAACTTATGAAGATAAATTCTGAACCAAACATGTACGAGTTAAGTTTTCAGTTAAAACAACTAATTTTCATCTAGAAAACATAATTATCAACAAAAGAATTAAATTTTGAACAAAAAGAAAGGTTTTTCAACTAAAATGATGAATCATCGACCAAATAAATAAATTTTTAACAAAGTAGTTCTACTTTGAACTAAGTAGTTAAATTTTCTTCCAAAAAATAGGAATTCTCAACGAAAAACGTGATATATTATATTTCAATCACAAAAAGGATTTTAATTTTATACCAAAAATAGTTGAATTCAATCAAAAAAGATGAATTTTCTACAAAATGGTTTGAATCCTCAAGCAAAACAGATTAATTTTCAACTAAATAGTTTCGATTTTAACCATAATAATAAAATTAAATTTAACTCTAGTTTATCGAAAATTCCCTAACTTTGTCAGATTTTTCCTGACATTCCCTGACTTTCTGGAGTTACCTAAAAGGTAGCAAGACTGTAATTTAAAAAAAGGAAGTATATGTTTATTTCATTTTAGAATAGTGAAGATCGAAAAATAAAAACGGGAGTTTAATGTAGGGGAGAGTGGGAATAATGAAAGGGAAAGAATAAGGGAAATAGAAAGAAGATTAGAAAGGAAAGAAAGAGATGAAAGAAAAAGAAACATAGTGATAAAGGGTCTTAGATTAGAAGGGAAGGCATTGAAAGAAGGAGTGGAAAATGTGCTAAAAAGGATAGATGCTAAAGTATAGAGATAGAGGAAATGCGAAGTGTAGGAAAGGAAACGCGAAGAGGAGAAAAAATGGTACTAGTGAAGCTAAAGAAATGGGAACATAAAAGGGAAGTGATGACAAAGAAGAGGTTGTTATATGGAAGCTCGGAGAGAATAGAGGATGATTTGACGTGGGCAGAAAGGAATATGCAGTATAAGTTAAGGCAAATAGCGGAAGAGGAAAGAAGTAAGGGGAAAAGAACGTGGGTTAAGTATGGCAGAATACAGCTAGAAGGAGTATGGTGGGATTGGGACGAAGAAAGTGAACAGATAGTAAGAAATGAGGTACCGGGAAACTAGGAGAGAAAGGAACGGGAGAAAGGAAAATAAGAAATAGTAAGAAGCAAAGAGAGACGAGACATGAAGGTAGGGAAGAATGGAGGACATGTTACTGGAATATAGCAGGATTGGAGAGAAAGGATAGGGAGTTTATGAGAAATTTGGCACAATGGGATGTAGTAGTAATGATGGAGACGTGGCTAGATGAAAAGGGATGGGAAAGAGTAAGGGGGCGGTTACCAAGAGGTTACAAATGGCAATTTCAAAATGCAAAGAGGAAGAATAAAAAAGGCAGAGCAATGGGAGGAATGGTGATGGGAGTAAGGAACGAATGTATAATAGGGAAGGATAAGAAAGAGATGAAAGAACGAAAAGAAGGATTAATAGTAGAAGAGGTAAAGATGGGAGGAGAGAAGTGGAAGATAGTGGGGGTTTATGTGAACGGTGATATGCAGGAGAAATTAGAGGAGATGAAAGAAATTATTGAAGAAATTAAGAAGGGATTATGCTTATAATAGGGGGGGATTTCAATGCGAGAACAGGAGATAGAGGAGGAAGGGAATGGGGAGGAGAGAGAGGAAGAAAATCCAAAGACAAGATACTAAATGGGGAGGGAAAGAAATTGTTAAAGAGCTTGGAGGAGTTGGGATGGTTTATCTTAAACGGAAATATAGAGGGAGATGAGGAAGGGGAATATACACGCTCAGTAGGTGAAAGGGGAACGGTAATTGATTATGTGATAGTAGATGATGAGGTAAGAGAGATGGTCAAGAAACTAGAGGTAGGGGATTATATAGATTCGGATCACTTTCCCATAATAGTGACATTAGAGGGAGAAAAAAGTAATAACAATATGGATAAAGAAGAAGCAAAGGTAAAAAGAGCAAGAAAAGGGGATTGGTCAATGGAAAGAAAAGAGCAGTTTAAAGAAAAGGTAAGAAATATCAAAATGGTAGAGGGAAATGTGGACGAGGAAATGGAAATAATGATAGGAGAAATAAAAAGAAGATTAGAGTGCACAAGCAAAAAAGAAATAAATAAAGGGGAGAATAGAAGTGGATGGGATGAGGAATGTAAAGAGAAAAAGAAGGAGGTCAGAAAGGAATTAAGAAAATGGAGAAAAGAAAAAAGTAGTAGAGAAGAATATAGGAGAAAAAAGAAGGAGTATATTGAGTTGTGTCATCAAAAGAAAGAGGAGGAGAATAAAAGGTTTGAGGAAGAGGCGGAGAAGGCTAGGACGGAAGAAGAGGTTTGGAAGGTAGTAAATAAAGAGAGAAAAGGAAGAAAAAGTGTAAACCAGGATATTGACATGGTAGAATGGAAAAAATATTTTATGGAATTACTAGGAGAGGTAGAGGATTAGAGTGCACAAGAAAAAAAGAAATAAATAAAGGGGGGAATAGAAGTGGATGGGATGAGGAATGTAAAGAGAAAAAGAAGGAGGTCAGACAGGAATTAAGAAAATGGAGAAAAGAAAAAAGTAGTGGAGAAGAATATAGGAGAAAAAAGAAGGAGTATATTGAGTTGTGTCATCAAAAGAAAGAGGAGGAGAATAAAAGGTTTGAGGAAGAGGTGGAAAAGGCTAGGACGGAAGAAGAGGTTTGTAAGGTAGTAAATAAAGAGAGAAAAAGAGTAAACCAGGATATTGACATGGTAGAATGGAAAAAATATTTTATGGAATTACTAGGAGAGGTAGAGAGGAAAGTTAGGAAAGGAGCGAAATATGGTAGAGAAAGAAATGAGGAAGAGGACATAACAAGGGAAGAAATAGGCAAGGTGTTAGGAATAATGAAAGATGGAAAGGCACCTGGTATAGATGACATTCCTAATGAAGTCTGGAAATATGGGGGGACAGAACTAAAGGAATGGGCATGGATAATGTGTAATAGAGTATGGAGAGGAGAGGGGTGGCCAGAGTTATGGAAAGAAGGAGTAGTGATACCAATAGTGAAGAAAGGCAAAGGGGAGGAGGTTAAAGATTATAGGGGAGTGACACTAATGCCAACACTGTATGAATTATATGTGACTGTTCTATCGGAGAGGTTAAAAAAATAAGTTGTGGAGAAAAAGAGCCACCGAATCAGACAGGGTTTAGAAAAGGGATGGGGGTGATGGACAATATATATATGTTCTGAACTATTTAGTAAATAAGAGGATTAAAAGGGAGAAAGGGACAATGATAGCAATATTCGTGGACTTAAAGGCGGCGTTCGACTCATTGGACAGAGTCGAGATAGAAAAAGTTATGGTGAAAAAGGGGATACGAGAGGGTGTAATAAAGAGAGTATCGGAAATCTTCAGAGAGACAAAAAGCAGGGTAAAGGTAGGAGAGCAAGTAGGAGACAGTTTCAGGTTAGTTAGAGGAGTAAGTCAAGGATGTCCTCTGAGTCCACTTTTATTCAATATATTAATGAGAAAGGGATGGGGAGGAGTTACGATGGGAGAATAAAAGATATATACACTGGCATACGCGGACGATATAGTGTTGATGGCAGAGGATGAAGAAGGGATGACAGGCTTAATTACAGGATTGGAGAAATACTTAGATGGGAAAAATTGAATTTAAATGTAGAAAAGACAAAGATAATAAGGTTTAGAAAAGGAGGGGGAAGAAAGAAAGAATGGAGTGGGAGATGGAAGGGGGTAAAGTTAGAAGAAGTAAAGGAGTTTAAATATTTGGGATATACCTTGCAAATGGATGGAGATCATAGAGTTCATATAAGAGAAAGGATAAAAAAAGCGGCAGGGTAATAGGTTACGGAGCGGATATATGGGGATGGAAGGAAAGGAAAGAGATTGAGAGTTTACAAGAAAGGTATATAAGGTGGACGCTAGGAGTAGACTGGAGGACGCCTGGATATATGGTGAGAGAAGAAGCACACAGAGATAAATTAAGTACTAGAGCGGGTAAGAGAGCATGGCATTTTGAGACGAAGTTAAGGGAGGGGAGTTAGCGAAAAAGTGCATGAAGGAGGTAGAAAAAAGGAGAGGGAGGGCAGTAGAACTAACAAGATGGGAAGAAGAAAGGAGTGAGTTTTTTAGTGCTAGAGATATAGGAGAGGGAAATGGAGTAAGCTATGAAGAATTGGAGAGAAGGGACAGGGAAAGACAATTAATGGAAAGATGGGGAATGATTGAGGAATCAAAATATGATAAATGGTATAAGTTGATAAAAAAGGAAGGAGTACCAAAGTATTTAGAAAAGGGATGGGGAGAGAGATGGACCAGAATAGCAAGATTTAAGATTGGGAAACAAGGTAAGGGAGGGGATATATTGGGAAAAAGAAGAGAACAGAAAGTGCAGAATATGTGAATGGGAGGAGGAAACATGGGAGCATGTATGGGACGGATGTAGGAGAGTAATGGAAGATAAAAGAAGCTGTCAAGAGAATGTGGTAAATATTCTAGGTGAGGATGGAATGGGTGAGGAGTGGATGAAGGAGTGGGAGGGGGCTAGAGGGGCGAATGAGAAAGAATGAAAGAAGCGTTTTATATTAAATTAAATATGGTACCTATACATTAGTTTTATTTAAAAGAATTTATTCCCCTATTTTCTGGATTTAAATATTGAATATATCTTCTTTTTGCAGACTCCTTGTTCAGACAATAAAGACTTCGCAAATCTTCGGTTTCACGCTGGTCCACCCTACGAGGACATCGCCTTCAAAATCGTCAACAGGGAATGGGAATACTCGTACAAAAGAGGTTTCAGGTGCCAATTTCACAATAACATCTTCCAACTTTGGTTTCACTTCAAAAGATATCGTTATCGAAGATGAGGATTTAAAAGTTTGTACAAATGTAAATACGTTTTCAGTATCTACTTTACTGTTTTCCAACAATCTGCTATTTTCTGCTACTTTTTCGACATATATTAGCAATTACGTTAATTATAATGAAATGCTTGATGCAACAGGTTCATAAATGGACGTAACCTGAATTTGGTTTACGCCATATACCCGTATAAAATATCTGCGGAAAATTGCGTCAATTCAATGACATTAGCTTTCTTTATCGACTATTCTCAAGCTATTAATATGCGCGACAATTTATATGTAAAGTTACTACATAATTTAGAAAATTGTAATTAAAATTTCGCAAAAGCTTGCAAATTTCAAGCTATTTATTAAATTTTTAAATGGACAACTTTGAACTTTTTATTTGTATTTTAAAAGGTCTTACTTCGAGTATTTGAAAAAATGAGGTAAGCCTCGCAAAATCGGGACACTGATAAACAAAAATGATTTTAGAATTAAAATAATTTTATAGTAAGAAATTAGTTTTCAGTTAGAATTTAGTTACTTTTTATCATATTTTATCATTTAGTAACATATAAGTGTAAAAAAATAAAATTATTCAAAAAATTAAATTTTATTACTCCTTAAACAATTATTTATTAGGGCGTGCCGTAAAATACAAATTTCAGAAAATAAAAGACCCCTGGGGTCTTTTAAGATTATTCTTTTCAAAGAATTTTTTAATTTAACTTACGACTGGACACTATGAAAAATATACATCACCATTTTAACCCTTGAAATCCCTAACTGGGTAGCTTTTGTTTGTTATCCAAAATTTTACCAAAATTAATTTTTTTTAAATAAAAGAAAATTTTTTCCAATCCCTGGTAGAAATTTTTCTTTTACAAGTAATCAGGAAAACCTAGAACCATTTTTACAGGAAAATACGAATAAATACAATAAATTGCAACAGAAATTAGAGGCTTGGAAAGCTTTAAATGATTTTTTATTTTGAAAAATTAGTTTTAGGAGAAAAGTGAAAAATATTTTTAAAAATTTCGAATGATTTCCTAAAATTTCGAAACAGAATGTAGAAAATTTAAATTTTGCATAATTACAACATTTCAGAAAAAAAATCGTGTATCAGGAGAATACAAATTTTCTTGAGGTTCTTAGGAAAATTTTTAATGATTTTTTATTTTGAAAAATTAAAGAGAAAATTGAAAAAGATTTCAAAGACTTTTAAAACAGAATCTTGAAGAGTTTAGAGCAAAATTTTTTAACTTTCAGGACAATTAAAAAAAATAGGAAAAATTTGAATCATTTCAAAAGATATTTAGAAGTTTTGAAAAAATTTCTAAATAATTTAAAATTTGAAAGATTTCAACAAATTTAAAAGAAAGTGTAGATTTTTGAAGATTTTGAACAAAAAAAAATAGAAGCAATTTCTTTTAATTTGCAGGATTTATAAAAAATTGTAATCCTTTAAAAGATATTTAGAAGTCTTAACAAAATTTTAAAAAGTTGTTTCAAATTTGAAAAGATTCCAAACCATTTCAAATAAAATGTATGTTTTTGAAGATTTCGAAATAAAATTTAGAAGCTTTTAAAATGTTTCAAAATAATAATCAAAAGTTTGTGAATTTTAAACCAAGAAATATTTTTCAGTCAATAAAGAAAAAAATTTAATCCAAAATTGTTGAATGTACAAGCAAAAAAAAAATAATTTTCTACAAAAAAGCTGAATTTCAATGAAAAAATATGAATTTTCTACCAAAATAAATTATTTTACAACCCAAAAAGACGAATTTTCAACAGATGAATTTATTTTAATCTAAAGAAGATCAATTTTCAATTAAAAGTGTACAAGGTTCATTTTCAGGTAAAAGCATTAATTTTTAATAACAAGTGAATACGAATTTTCAAAAACAAATAATGATAAAAATACAAACGGCCAAAATTGGTGATGTTCATCCAAAATTTTTGAATTTTAATGCAAAAAAAAACTTATGTTCTACAAAAAAGCTGACTTTTCAATCCAAAAATATTAATTTTCTACGCAAATATTTGAGTTTTCAACTCGAAAAGATAAATTTTGAACCAAAAATGGAATAATTAATTTTTCAACTAAAACAGTTAATTTTCAACAAAAAGAAGCATTTTCTACAAAAAAGCTGAATTTTCAATCCAAAAATATGAATTTTCAATAAAAACTAAAATTAATCATTTTCTACAAAACAAGACAAATTTTCAACAAAATGCACGCATTTTCAACAAAAAAAGAATCAATTTTAAATCAAAAATGGAATAGGTAAATTTTCAGTTAAAAAAGTGAATTTTCAAGAAAAAAATAAATTTTTACCAAATAGTTAAATATTCAAACAGCTGAATTTTCAACCAAAAAATACGAATTTTCCCACAAAATACATGAATTTTTATCCAAATAGTTGAGTTTTCAACTCAAAAATTGAATAATCAAATTTTCAGCCAAAACAATCAATTTTCAACAGAAAAGTGTTGAATCCTAAACCAAGAAATTTAATCCAAAATTGTTGAATTTTAAAGTAAAAAAAACTAATTTTCTACAAAAAAGCTGAATTTTCAATTAAAAAATATGAATTTTCTATTAAAATAAATGAATTTTTAACCCAAAACGGACGAGTTTTCAACAAAATAAATTAATTTTCTACTAAAAAAGATTAATTTTCAATCAAAAACGAAATAGATTCATTTTCAGGTAAAAAATGAATTTTTAACCATACATTTTTTTTAACAAAATAGGGTAATTTTCAACCAAAGAAATCAATTTTAAAATAGGATGATTTATTTTCTACAAAAAAAGACAAAAATTTTCTACAAAATACATAAATTTGCAACTAAAAAAAGAAACATTTTAAACCAAAATTGGAATAGTTAATAAAATGAATTTTCGACAATAAAAAAATAAAATTTCAACCAAATAGTCGAATTTTCAACCAAAGAGATAAATGAATTTTCAATTAAAATTATTAATCTTCAATGAAAAATATGAACTTTTAACCAAGTAGTTTGACTTTCATTCAAGTTGTTGAATTTTCAGCCAAGAAGAATAATTTTCAACAAAAAATGGATTAATTAAATTCTCAGCTAAAACGATTAATTTTCGACAAAAATAAAGGAATTTTCAACCAAAGAGATGAATCTTCAACCCCAAAAATGAATTTTCAACAAAAAGTGTAATTTTTTATATTTACACGAAAGAAATATTTGAATTATCAATCAAAATTTTTCAAAATAAACAAAGAAATACGAATTTTCAACAAAATATTTGAATTCTCAACCAAAACAGATTAATTTTCGAACCAAAAAGATGAATTTTTAACCAAAATTTAGAACACAAAAGATTTTTCAGTCAATAAAGAAAAAAATGTGATCCAAAATTGAATTAAAAATTCATATAGTTTTGCACAAATTTCTAAATAATTTAAAACCTGAAAGATTTCAACAAATTTTAAACGAAGTGTAGATTTTTGAAGATTTTGAACAACAAATTTAGAAGCTTTTTAAGAATTTTGAAAGGTTTCAAGATAATAAACAAATTTTCTTAAGATTCCTGGGAAGATTTTTAATCGTTTTTTATTTTGAAAAATTAATTTAAAAAAAAAAGTTAAAAAGATTATTTAAAAACTTTTCAAAAAATGGGATGACTGAAAAAATCCCGAATAGTAAAATATTCGAAATAAAAATTTCTCGAAATTATAAAATTGCCGACAATTTAAAATTAGAAAAATCAGGAATAATAAAATTCCTGACTGTTTATAATGATAATAATATTATTTAACAATTTTGGAATTTTTTTAAACTTTGAAAGATTTTTAATTTTTTTTGAAGATTTCGAACAAAAAACTTAGAAGTTTCTCAAGAATTTTAAAAGGTTACAAGATAATAAAACATTTTTCTTAAGATTCCATGGGAAAATTTTGAATAATTTTTTATTTTGAAAAATTAGTTTAAAAAAAAAGTTCAAAAGATTATTTCCAATCTTTTCAAAAAATTGGACGACCAAAGTCCTAAAAAATAAAATTCTCGACACTGTAAAATTCCCGAAAAATAAAATATTCGAAATAAAAAATTCTCTAAATTATCAAATTGCCGACAATTTAAAATTGGAAAATTCCGGAATAATAAAATTCCTTACGGTTTATAATATTAATAATATTATTTAACAATTTTTGAATTTTTTTGCAGTGTTTTGTACAATTTCACAATGTCAGATATTTTATAATGTAGAAAAAAAATCTGGAAGATTTTAAGGCATTTTTTAATTTTGAAAGATTATTCAAACTTTAAGGAATAAAACGAGTCAATTTAAAAGATTTTTAGGAATTTTTGAAGAGATTAAAAATATTCTAAAGCTTTGAATGATTTCCGAAAATGTATAAAATATTTTTCAATTTCTTGGAAACTTCTGAATATCCTAAATATCTTTTAAACTGACTTAAATTTTCCCTTCAATTTGGCATAATACTGTAATAAATAATTAAAATAAACAAATTAATTAATTAATGATGCCAGTAGAATTAAAAATTCATATGGAATATTGATTTCAAAAATAAAATGATGAAAATGCTCAATTTTTATTGCTCCTTATAAAATATTTATATATTCAGTACATATAATAAACATAAATAATGACTTTGTTTTTCATATTAAAATGGCTAGCTTGTATATTTATATATAAATATCGTGATGAAATTTATTACAATTATACAGAATCAGCAAACATGACGCATTCGTTACTCGCGTGTTAAAAATTTTAAAGAAAAAAAACTTATTTTCTACAAAAAAGCTGAATTTTTGATTCAAAAATAATAATTTTCTACCAAAATAAATGAATTTTTAACTAGAAAAGATAAATTTTCGACCAAAAATAAAATAGTTTCATTTTTAGGTAAAAAAATTAATTTTCAACCAAAAGAAAAAACGAATTTCAAACAAAATACATGAATTTTCATTAAGATTGTTTGCTTTTTCAACTCGATAAGATAAATTTTCAACCAAAAATGAAATGAATAAATTTTCAGGTAAAACAAATAATTTTAAAGCAAAAAAATAATTTTTTACAAAAAAGCTGAATTTTCAATCCAACAATATGAGTTTTCTACTGAATAATATTCAAGAATTTAAGAATTTTCAAGCCAAAAAAGATGAGTTTTCAACAAAATAAATAATTTTTCAAATATAGAAGATACATTTTCAAGCAAAAATGAAACAGTTTCATTTCATGGTTCAAAAATTAATTTTCAACAAAAAAAGGAATTTTCAATCAAAGAAATGAATTTTCAAACAGAGAAATTAATCTTGAACTAAAATTATTAATTTTCTACAAAAAACGACAAATTTTCAACAAAATACATGCATTTTCAACAACAAAAAATAAATTTTCAACCAAATAGTTAAATTTTCAACCAAAGAGATGAATTTTGATCTAAAAAGATGAATCTTTAACCAAAAAATACGAATTTCCCACCAAAATACATGAATTTTCATCCGGATAGTTCAGTGTTCAACTAAAAAAGATCAATTTTCAACCAAAAATGGAAAAATTAAATTTTTATATAAAACAATTAATTTTCAACAAAAAAAGAGAATTTTCAATAAAGCGTTGAATTCACTAGCCAGAAAAAATAATTTTCTGCAAAAAAAGCTGAATATCAATCCAAAATTATTAATTTTCTACCAAAACAAATTAATTTTCAACTAAAAAATATAATTTTTTAATTAAAAATGAACAATGTTCAGTTTCAGGTAAAAGCATTAATTTGTAACAAAAATAAACTAGCAATACTTATTTCCTTGTTCTCAGATCTCAGAATCTAATTTTAGCTCAAATTTAGATGTTTAAAAACTTTTAACAAATAAATAGTTATTCTAAATTTTCATTTTATATTAAAAATTATTTTGCCCCTCAAATAGAAAAAAAACCGAGCGCTTAACGCACGATTGATGATACTAGTGAATTTAAAATTCATATAGTTTTGCAAAAATTTCTAAATAATTTAAACTTTGAAAGATTTTAAATTTTTTTTGAAGATTTCGAACAAAAAACTTAGAAGTTTCTCAAGAATTTTGAAAGGTTTCAAGATAATAAAACATTTTTCTTAAGATTCCATGGGAAAATTTTGAATAATTTTTTATTTTGAAAAATTAGTTTAAAAAAAAAGTTCAAAAGATTATTTCCAATCTTTTCAAAAAATTGGACGACCGAAGTCCTAAAAAATAAAATTCTCGACACTGTAAAATTCCCGAAAAATAAAATATTCGAAATAAAAAATTCTCTAAATTATCAAATTGCCGACAATTTAAAATTGGAAAATTCCGGAATAATAAAATTCCTAACGGTTTATAATATTAATAATATCATTTAACAATTTTTGAATTTTTTTGCAGTGTTTTGTACAATTTTACAATTTCAGATATTTTATAATGTCGAAAACAAATCTGGAAGATTTTAGGACATTTTTTTTTTTTTTGAAAGATTATTCAAAATTTCTGGAACAATACGAGACAATTTAAAAGATTTTTAGGAATTTTTGAAGAGGTTACAAATATTCTAAAGCTTTGAATGATTTCCGAAAATGTATAGAATATTTTGTAATTTCTTGCAAACTTCTAAATGTCCTAAATATCTTTTAAACTGACTTGAATTTTTCTTCAAATTTGTTATAATACTTTAATAAATAAATTTAAATAAATAAATTCTCAATCAACAAAGATAACTTTAAAAAAAAATTAAATAATTTCATTTTCAGGTAAAAAAATTAATTTTCAACAACATCAAAAAAACAATAAATTTTCAAAGCAAACTAATAATACTTATTTTTTATTCAGGTGTTCAGAAACTTTGAACAAATAAATAGTTATTCTACATTTTTATATTGTATTACAAATTATTTTCCCCCTCAAACGGAAAAACTACAAGCGATTGATGATGCCAGCGAATTAAAAATTCATATGGAATATTGATTTAAAAAATGATAATTGTACAGAATCAGTAGATATGACCCATTTGCTGGTCGCGTGAGTTGGGGGCATCGCTCCCAATTAAAAAAAAAAACTTATTTTCTACAAAAAAGCTGAATTTTTAATCCAAAAGTATTAATTTTCTATAAAAATAAATGAATTTTTAACCCAAAAAAGACTAGTTGTCTAAAAATAAATTATTTTTTAACTAAAAAAAATTTTTTTTAATAAAATAATAATACTTGTTTCTTATTTAGGTATTCAGAAACCTTTAACAAATAAATAGTTACTCTACATTTTTATTTTTAAAAGAAAATGAAATAATGTCATTTCCAGGTGAAAAAATTAATTTTTAACAACAAAAAACATATTTAAAAAAAAAATACTTATTTCTTATTTAGGTGTTCAGAAACTTTTAACAAATAAATATTTATTCTACATTTTTATTTTCAAGAGAAAATGAAATGATGTAATTTCCAGGTCAAAAAATTAATTTTTAACAACAAAAAACAAAATAAGTAAAGAATACTTATTTCTTATTTAGGTATTCAGAAACTTTTAACAAATAAATATTTATTCTACATTTTTATTTTCGAGAGAAAATGAAATGATGTCATTTCCAGGTGAAAAAATCAATTTTTAACAACAACAAAAAACCAATTTTCGAAAAAAATAATAATATTTATTCAGGTATTCAGAAACTTTTAACAAATAAATATTTATTCTACATTTTTATTTTAAAGAGAAAATCAAATGATGTCATTTTCAGATGAAAAAATTAATTTTTAATAAGAAAAAA